>JAKSZP010018473.1:0-215066 GCA_022478985.1 Massospora cicadina
ATTCTTCAAAAGATGGCTTCCAATGACCCTAGCAGATGGAATCTCTATTTGCCTAGTGCGATGTTAGCCTATAGAGTTAGCTACCATTGTTTAATTGGAATGTTTCCTTTTAAAGCTTTATATGGTCGGGAGCCTATCCTCCATTAAAGTTTACAACCTATACTTGAAGAAGCTACCCCGAAAACTACTGATTTAACTATGAGGAGACTAGCTTATGAAATTATTTGATTACAAGCTTTAGCTTTAAGTTCCCTTGCTACTACTACCTTAAAAGAGGGAACAAGAACCAACGCTAGTAGAACTACGCTACCAGAATATCAAGTTGGGGATCTGGTACTCTTCTATCACCATAGGCCTGGAGGAAGGATTTACAAACTTGACACCTTATGGGCTGGTCCATACCATATTAATTATTGTTGGGGTATTGAATACTCCATTGCCACTATTAATACTGGTACTGTTATCAATAGAGTGCATAGTAGATTTCTGCGTAAGTATATGCCCCTTAGGCAAGATCTTGAGGGGGCATTGTTGGGGATTCATCTATGATGACCAAAGTTACTCAAGATCAAGATTTAATATCTCAGTCAAATGAGATTGTAAAATCTATGTTGAAGATATCCAATTCTAGGATAGACTGACAATCAACTCTTCGGAGCTATCAACCTTCTCTGAAGGATGATACCAAACTATCAGATGAGGCAGAAAATCATATAAGAAAATCGGTCTCATCAAATAAGAATGTTATCAAATCTGGCCATCACAAGTATGGCCTTAATAATCAGCAATATTGGTCATCTAATTGAAAAGATCTTCCCTTAGGTGCACCTCAGAATTCTTCACGCATACCTACTAAATCTACCCCTATAAATATCCCTCATTTTCTAACTAATAAAGCACCGCAATTTTTGTCTTGCATAGCCTAATTTTTGTATATTTTCATACAGGATTCTATATTTCTGATTGGAATCAACTATGGCAATGGAACTAATAACTTTGTTGCAATTGAGTCGATCTTTGCTAGAGCCATGGAACTAATAATTTTGTAGCCTTTGTAGTGCCTGCTTATCGTAATTTCTCACATAAATTCAATAGGAACACTAGACAATCCTGCCCTCCATGAACTCTGAACAAGCTTCCTTAGCCTCTAATGCAGCCAGAGAAGTAATTGCTTCCCTCCAGCAAGAAGGCAGTTCAGTTGCTTCCACAACATCCCATGCCTTCCTTATCAGCATCATGGAGGCACCGGAAACATTATTAGCTGCTTCCCCTTAAGCACTCTCCAGTTATTTCCATCAAGGAGGACCTCCATGAACTGCACCTTTAAAGTGCTCGAAGGCCTTGCACAGATGAAATCTATCTCTAGCCCCAAGCTCCTAGCTAAAGGGGAATTGGCTAGATCCTTTTGATAGTCCACTCACCACCCTATAATCTACCCTTGCTGCCTGCCCAAGCTCTAAAGTAATCCTTCCAGTAGCCTGGTAGATTACTCGCGCATGATATGGCCCCTTGATTAATGCTCCAGCTAATAATAATTTTTTGTTTTTATGTCTCTGCAAGCCTTAGCAAGGTAGTCATCCACTATTGAAAACCAACAATTGGACTTAACCTCCATGGAAACCCGTGAAATTCAACTCAGTTAGAGTGCTTTCATCATATTCTTTATGTTAATCAGACCAATGCACCCTTATTTACCTCCTGAAACAAATTAAATTGACTGGTTCTTGATGCTTTCCCATTCCAGATGAACTAGATTACTGAACTCCATATTTTTTATGGAAGATGCAAGCGGTGGAACTAATCCAGCAATGTACCATAATCTGGAAAGAATGTAAGTGTTCGTGTCAATGGCTCTGCCCTGATATGTAAATTGAGCCATTGCCACTTCCAAGTCAACTTCTTAAGGCTTCTTTCAATTTTGAGCCATATTTTTTTGTGGTGACGCCCGCCCAGGGATGGGACACCTAAGGTACAGAGTTTCCTCACCTGTTGTCATCCAGAGGATTGAGCTCTTTGGAAGCTCTTGTGCAAGTCTTAGTTTTCTCATCAACTTTATAGAGATAATGTTAAAGTGAGTACCATTATTATTGATATCTCAAAACTTTAATCATCTTACCAGAATGTCTGCATATATACAAATTAAAGTACTTTATTATACTGTTGACTTGTAAAATAACAGCAATGGTGGTTAATCAAGTGCCTGAAAAGTTGTTCATCTACACTGGAGTTTTTAAAAGGTAATCATTAATTTAGTTTGTTACCGGGCTCCAATGCAAAACTATTCTGCTCCATGCACAGCTTCTTGTCCAGGATCTAGATCACATATGGCTTTGTATTTCTATAATTAATGACAAATTTGCCTCTATTAGGACTGTTGAACTTTAGCATAAGCGGAAAAAGACTGTTCCTTGTCTATTCCGCCTGGTCTTTTCCCTGATGAGTCAATTGGTGCAATTTGTACTTTGGTATTCAGGTTGACATTTTCCTTTAATTTCTTTGACCTGTAAAACTTTGTAATCTGGCTGTCCTACCACATTAGTTTAAATTTTAAATTTTATTTGTGGAAGGCCAACCGTAGGATGGACAAATCTGATAAACATCAACAACAGAACACCAAGGTACAAAAAGGGAACCCCAGAGAAACTGAAGCTACCTCCTGTTTCCAGAAGGACCACCAGTGGAGGGAATAGGGGAATGTCAGAAGAGGCCTGGGTTAATACCAAATACAAATAAAGGAAATGGTCCAGTGAGAGAAATCAGATGGGGAACCAGGATGACACCAACTGTCGGAGATGGGATGGCAGGTGGCCAAACAACAAGCTTTGAAGTGATCTGTAAGGTGAGAATTAAAGCGATGCACAGCTTCTTGGAGGGTTGGAGTAGTGCCAGAGAGAACATCAAGGACAATAGTGTGGATCATCCATAACGCAATTGCTACTACTAAGCGCGTAGAGAAGGGTGAATTGGGAAGGTCATGGAAAAGACAAAGATGTTCTTAGACAGGCTAAAGGCCTGTACTCGCTTTTGGCAAAAGAGGCGCATAATATTCCACCAGATCGTTTGTGATGGCAAGCAGTATACCAATCAATGGACTAATGACCCATACTGACCACACAATTCATGAAGACTGAGAGACATTGAACCGCTCAGCAGTGCGGTACACCTTCCTCAGGAATCTCCACACATGGGCGCAAATATGGGGTTGTAACAGAGGATGTTGCGTGTACCACCAAACCTCCTTCTGGATCTCAAAGAGTACGGGATATCCAGCTTGTCTAGGTAGCCCACACGGGCAATGGTGGAGGACATCGGGATGCAAGATTGTTTAGAACCGCTTGCCCACAGGCATCTTGATTGAAACTTGGAGTAGGGCGACCCCTCTGGCGGTGCGTCCACTGATGCTGATTCTCCACTCAGCGCTCCTCATAGAGAGGATAATTCGTTTAAAGTGGGGCAGTGTCCCATGCGGGCCTGTGGCAGAGGGATAAGAGGCCAGATAATTAAGAAGAGAATGAAGGTAATTTTAGATTGCGGAGGCAAAGGGTGCAAGAAAAATTGGAGTGGCCACACGCGACCAGTATTGGTCTGAGAGTGTGGGGCTGGTAACTGTAGCGATCCAAGTGCAAATTTTCTAGCGGCATGGGCCTCATAGTTTGGCAGGCCCATAAAACATTATGGCTAGGGCCTAACATGAAATCCAGGCGCACAGGGGGAGAACGGCCTACCCAAACTCTACCCTTGTAGGAGGGCATACAAAAAGCAACGAAGGATGGGGAAAAAGAGATGGCATGGGCCACAAACCAGACTTTTGACAGGAGCATAGAGTTGGCAAGCACTATCTGGCCTGTGAGACTAATCTAGTGGGCTCTGAGGGAGGCGATGCACTCTGTGACATTTCTTAGGATGTGGCGCTCCATTACTTATTAAGCGTACTCTCCTTCCTCCAGACACACTCCCAGATGGCGCACTGGACCATCAGTGGGTCTTGATACAAAAGGGAGAGCTAGATGGGCGAAATGGGGTGGCCAGGGCAAACAAACAAGAGACCTAGCAGCAGGTTCATCTTGATAAGGGGCTCGAGTGACGTGGGGCTTGGTATTGGCCGAGGAGAATAATTTCTGTTTTTGGAGGCATTAAGGGCAGCGTTACTGGCCCTGGATTATCCCTAAATTGTATACTCCAGCACGCATGCATCACAGTTATCAGACACCCCAACCACACAATTGTCAGTGAATGCAAGCATTCTAACAGGTGCTTGTCCTTGCACATGGACACCAGTAAGGCGTGCATTTACACTTAAAAGAAGTGGGTCGATGCTGAAGTTGTATAAAAGTGGACTTAATGGGTCCTCATGGCGGAGCCCCTTTGAGGGTGAACAAAATTAGTGAGGAAACCTGGGCCACGCACTGCCATTGTGGAAAATTCTATGAGCAACATCACCCAATTTATGAACTGGGGGAGGCGAAATTTGTGAAGGCAGGCTCTGAGGTAATCTCAGTTAACCTTATCATAAGCTTTTTGTTGGTTTATGAACATAATCGCCCCAGTAGCCAGATATTGGCAGACATTGGCCACGGTGTAATTTTGTTCCTTATTGACCACTTGGGGATAAAACCGAGCTTCTCAGAGGTTATTACTGAAGAGGCAACTTCCCCTAGATGGGTGGCCATAATTTTGAGTAAATGACTTAAATCTGGATTTGTGAGGGAGATGGGTTACCAGTTCACCCAGTCCAGCTTATCTTCCTTATTAAACAACGTTATCATGTAGGCATCCTGGCCCCCAGGAAGTAGGAGTGTCTCTAGGAGACATTTGTTTATTGAGTCAAGCATTAGTAAAGAGAGACTAATTAAAATATTTTTCAATTTATTCGATTTATTCGAGGTATGCCAACCAGGGGACGGACAGTACCGATCACAACACTCAAAATGGCAAAACAAACTACTAACCAGGTGGGAAGCAGAAACTGCTTAACCCACCATGGCAGAGGGTGAGGAGGGGTCGGGGGTTGGTTTTCAGAAAGACCCGCCTCAATCAAGGGGTGTTGGTTGCAGTACCGGATCAGAGCAGAGAGCCAGGGCGTTGGGGCATCTGCATAGTGGGGGCTGAGGTCAGCGTAGTAGGAGTTTTCCACTTCTGCATCAAGATAATGACGGGAAAGTGTCTCAACAAAAGCTGCGAGGAGAACTTCAGCTTCTTTGCGGGCTTCAGGAAGTTGGGTGAAAAGGGAGATACTGTGGCGGGTGATTTTGGCTGAGGGGTTGAATGAAGCAAGTGTTGCGACATTCATAACAGAAATTTCAGCATCATCAAATAATTTTGAGATATCACTGCAGGGAGATTCAGGGAAGTCAGGGGGAAGAAGATGGTGGGCAGGCCATGCTGGAGCTGAGCCACTGACTGGGCCACCGCGGTGCGTAGTTTTAAGCAATGAGGAGAGGCCACCGCAGCTAAGGCGAGCTGGTGGTCACTTTGGAAGGGGGTTGTATTGGGTAGAGGAGCAAAATAGAGGGGTAGGGGTTTCATCAAAGTTGGGAAGGAAAAATTCTGCCTGACCATAATCGCCATGGCAGAGAGGTTGACCTGTATGCTTACTAATAAGGATATTACCTGATTCGTCAGTTTCAGCCAATAGATCCCATGGATTTTGGTTCACTGGAATAGTGGAATTTAAATTTGAGTGGGTAGGATTGGGCGAATGGGCAGCTGATTGGGTATGAATGTTGGTCCAAGCATTGCTCTGATTGGCTGGCGTAGATTTAGGTGGGAGAGTGAGGATGGAGGTTTTGGGTGGGGCTGATTTTCCATGTGGGCCCACTGAACGAGATTGGAGGGTGGGAGGGGCAGCAAAGCGCCCCATACTGAACCTCCACAGGGGGCTCAGAAGCTGCATCAGCAGATTTGGCCTTAGGGCACGCTCTTTTTGCATGGTCGAGGCCAAAGCAGAGGGAACAAATCTGCCTACCATTATCGACCTGAGCCCAAAAGAAATGATCAGGTGCTGCAGCCACACTAGCGCGGGGTGGGATTTGTTGGGCTATGGTAGGGTGGTGTGGTATGATGGTGGCTGTTGCACGAGGAGCAGCAAGGCGTTCTGCACCAGAAGGGGTGGCAAAGATGAGGTTGGGCTGAGTGCCATAAGCCATGAGCCCCGCGACCAACTGGTCATACAAAACCTGGGGTGGAAGGTGGGATGGGAGATTTGCAAAGGATACCACTAGCGTGGTGTCTGAAGGGAGGCGAGTACGGGTTGTGGGAATGGGGTTTTTTTATAAATTAGAGGAGTTTGTGCTGCCGCTTCAGCATCCTCCTCAGATTGGAACCCAACGTCAAAGTAGCCCTTAAAAGGGCGGAAGTCTATAAAGCCAGCTGGCGCAAAGGCTGTAGTGGCTAGGTCAATAATTGCCTTATCAGCATATGGGAACAAACGTCCATAGTCCACTCTGAGGCAATAGCGAATAGCAGAGCGAGGGAGGGCGAGAGGATGGGGGCGAGAAGGGTGGATGCGCGCCAGGTGGAGTGCTAGGTCTCGTGGGGGGACAAAACGGTTGGAAGCAGTGGGCGGGCTGTTTGAACCTGTCTGAACGCGCTTGCCTGCAGGGCGGAAAATGCTAGGTGGGGGTGCACTGCTGCCCCACACTGGGGTGGCAGGCGGCAGAGCCAAGGACATCAAAGAATAGGTTTGGGCAGATGGCTGTGGATAAATTAACTTAAATTTAAAATCGCTCAAAATTGACTTTGAGCGGTTAAAGAGAAGTCTAATTAAAATATTTTTAGTAGAAATTATATTGAAACTCATCTGGACCTGGGCTCTTCCTGTGAGGTGCACCGCAAACAGCAGACCAAAGTTTTCATTATTCATTAAGTTCATTAACTCCAGGTAGCGGGAAATCGTGAAGATATGTGCGCCATCAAGAAACTCATCAATTGTGGCAAAGTTGACTAGTTTGGACTTATACAACTCAGAGTAAAAGAGCAGAACTTTGACTCAAATTAAGTCCAGAGTATTTGCAACGGATTTGTCTGGCCGCCTCACCTGTGTGCAGGCCAAAATTTGGCATTGTGAAAAAAATTACAGAAAAAGTAGGCAGAGCACGTTTTGCCCGCCGTGATATTTTTAGCTTTACACTGAACACAAACGTGATATTATTGTTGTCTTACTAGCGCGTTAAGGTTAGCAGACACTTATGCACACTTACATCCACAAGCCAGGCTGTACCCTGCAGTGGGGACATTAAATTCCAGGTGTTCCACCTCCGTTAGAGTGCGCTAAATGACTGCTGAGGCAGTCCAAGAGCGCCACGATGAGATATGGCATGCCTGAAGGATGTTATTTGCTTTGAAGGCTGAATAGGTTGAGAGGGGATTAAAACACAACGGAGCAGCAAACTCTGATGCCTGGTTTTAGTGTCCACCCGTTCTAAAAACATAGGCGACGTTATTTCATCCAGATGAAGCTTACTCCATTTTGGTGCCTGTGCCGCCTGCTTGATAGTTTAAAGGATACCATCACCATCCTTTGGTAGGAGAAATAAATTTTTGTCATTGTGAAGTGCATTAGTTTTGGGCAAAAGCTCAGCGGGGCAAGAATGAAGTCTATTTGGGACATAAACTTCAGCTGACCATTGTGCACATGGATATGGGACATGTTGGGAAGCAACGGCGCATGCTTAAAAGGGTATCAAAAACCCCAAGTGGCTTTCAGGACGTGGAGTTTGATGTGCCCCTTCGGCGGGGCAGGTGCTGAAAGCCAGCAGTCGGTGGCCAGGTTGGCCCTGGAGTTCAGGTAGTCCATATCAAAGGCATCTGAGGGAAGAGGAAGGTAAGCCACGGCTGAGAGAAAATCCTGGTGAGCCCGTTCACAGGTTGGGGTATAAATATTATATATTGTTTGCACTTCATTGTCCCATGAAAATGACACAACTAGCACACGGCCATTATGGTACAAATTTTTAAAAATAAACTTAAAACTACAGGTCGCGCATATAAGCACCCCACAGTGCAGTGACCAAAAGAAAAGGGAGGGGAGGAGAATGGTTGCCCATGTGTCCTTGGCAATGTGTGGACAGTGGGTTTCCTGAATGGCCAGGATGTCCACAGGTAAATTATTCTTTAAAAAACTCAGTTTTCTAGCCTGGGACGGTGAGGCCTTGAGTCCAGTGATGTTCAACGTCCCTATTGTGAAGGCTCCCCCTTTGCACCTTAGGTGCTATGGGAAGGGCCCCCTTGCCCATCCTTTGCCTCTCTCTCAGCAGCAGTGGTAGACCGCGTAATGTGAACTTTATATGTGGGCTTAATGGATTCCTTTGTTTTGGTTGTAGTTCCAGTTTTTTTGGCATTTGCTTTGTTTAGACCTTTCAAATTGCTGTGCTCCTGTGGTGCATCATCGTAGGTCAATAAAAATTTGGGAGAAAAATGGGTGGTAGAATCAGTTTCAATTGAGGCTTGGTAATTTTGCTCAGGTAAATACAACTCACCAATTGGGTCCTCAGGTTGGTTGACCCAATCTGATTGGTAAGTGGATTCTCAAGCTGCTTCAGCAGTGAATGACTTGATGTCATCCTGGGTCTGAGCAGGCGGTATCACAGACGAACCATAGCTGCTGTCTTGGCCACTGCTCTGCGAGCCTGTTTGGCCTTCTTGTGCCCCTGTGGGGACACAGGTTTGACCTTAATGTAATACCCCTGCGCGCCCCATGGGAAGGCGGCATTGGTGTCAATAGCTGGTTCATAATGGGAGTCTGCACTGCCAATTGCATTGGAGAATTTCGTTTTGCATGATGCCTTCTCTGGAAGGGCATGTGTGCGCTTTGTGGCCAAAGGCGCAATAAAAGGTGCAGATAGGGGGCGTGCTATCCACTGTGATGTGGAACATGTGCGATTCCTGCCTGTCAATAAACACAACTGTGGTGTGGGGTATTTGGGTCAAATCTTCTGCTATGATTGTGGATGGGGTGATCACAGCAATTGCTTTGCCCATGCACAGGTCCAGCATAAGCATATAGCATTGTATTTCGAAGGAGTGAAGTTCCTCATAGCTCTTAAGCCCACCCATGAGGTGGTGCTCCAGCACTATGCGCTAGATCATTGTGGGGAGAAAGTTGAAAGGTTACAAAAATTTGATTTGATTTGGTCCACTGAGTGCACTTCATCTCAACCACCCGTTGACCATCTGGGAGGTCTACCACCACACACACTTGTGCAGCTTCATCCGCTGCTTTTATAGTTTCAAACCTGAGATCCAACCAATTGCAGGTCATGGAATGCGTTACAACATATACTTCATCCTGGAAATGGTTGTTCACATCTCCACAGAACTTTTCCCGAAGTTCCGTTTGATTAATATCCAGAAAAACTCAAACCCCATGCTTCACTGATGACAGGGGCTGGGAATACGGAGTTTTGATGAACTAGTTGTATTTTGCTTCCCAGGCTAAAATCTCCAGGGAAATACTCACTGCCAGTTTTAATTTTTTATCTAGGCCGCTGGTGTCGCTGGGGCGTTTATGAACTTTGGAATTTGTGGATCCTGATCCTGTGCCCTTTACTTTGCTAGCCCAACTGCTACCCAACATTGGGTGCACACTAATAACCTCAAAGAAAAAATCAAACTTACCTAGTCTTGAATCGAATTTGTTGCAATCAGTGATTACAGTGAGAAAAAAGTTTTCCTACACTGCCTTTTGTCATTTTTAGTCTCATTGTCCACAGTTGTTATACTACTCTTTTGAATTGAGACCTGGCACCTGGTTGCGTTTACTTAGGTTCTTATAGAGTATATTGAAAGTTTGGTAATATGCTGGGGCACAATATCCTTCAATTATCCAATCTTTCTCTAAATCTGATAGACATTATACAACTAAAATATTTTACTCATGGAATACTAGATGTTATTCTATTCTCGTTTTATTTAGTGTTAGCGGCAATCAACTGCTATAGTTCTAATCAAAATAGTATATTTTAGTTACCAATTTAGTGGCAAATCAATATACCAGGTGCAGTTGCATGCTCCTGTAACCACAAGCTATAGGGGTACTAGATGCCATTACTGGTTTAGATGTCATTCTGGATAAGACTTACCATCATCTCTATTTTCACTCTTGTCATAGTTTTGTTTTAAAGTATAAATAATGAAATTTAGTTTATTAATTCAAGAAGATAGGGTGGTTGTATTGTGGGGTGGTTCCTGCTACTGCTAAAATTCTGAATAATAAAAAAGTGGCAGAACAATATCATATGATATCTAACTTATTTCTCAATCATATCAGTTTTCTGGAATTTCTCCCTTGACTGAGAAAAAAAATTTCTTTTAACACCACTTTCCTTATGCTGATAAACTACAGTACTATGTTGGGGGCTTTGTTAGGTTTGTTCATTAACCCAACATATCAACTACTTCCTATACTAATGATGTGAGAATGTTAAACTCAAGCTTAACCTATCCCACTATCAATCTACCCTAATGTCCTCACTGAATATGATGTTCTAGTAGTGGAGGCCTAATTAACATTGTCTCAGAGTCCTACCAGAGACCATTGGCTACCTTGCCCTGGCGGGCTTCTTATGGCAACATTGTGGTGCAGTTTCAATGGTGTGGGGACATCAACAGGGTCTATCTGTTGTGAAGGCCATACTTCTCATGGGCAACTGCTTGCTAATCTACTGCTGCTGCCAACCACCAGTCACTATTTGGAATATATATTGGAATGTTTTTTTGTTATGTTTCATATGGTGGGTCCTGCTTAGTTGATCAGAAGAGGCTTCTCATGCATTAGACCATTATCATTTGGTGAGCATCAATTTCCAAGATAAATTGGCTTAATACTATGTGTGCTGAAATTATTACCATGTTTTAGGCCTTGGATGATGATAACTCAGAGAGATATTTCCCACTAATATGTCTTATCAGTAACATGTGCTATACTCTCCACCATTAGAGCCTTGTCTTTTAATATATCGCCATTGGGTAACAATTGAGTGTTTTTGGAAAGTGGTGTATTCAGAATCCACACCCCTTACTCAAGTTTGCCTTAGCTTGGACGACTTCCTGGTGGATTGCCTAGCACTAGGGGCATTTTTTACCCACAGTTGGGAATAAACTGCCTTCTAATTGTCCGCTTTTCCTATCTACCCTTTTTGTCATTTTCTCTTTTATATCAAGAGACAATCAGAGGCTTTGGTTGCAAGGCCTCCTCCTAGCTGTACAGGAGTTCATCCGCCTTAATCACCATTATGTCATCCTGCCTCTTCTTTGACCCAAACCATGTGTCCCTAGTCCTTATTCATCCAAAAAGCCATCTGAGGAAGCCTCCATCCAAACGGCAAAATATCACTCAAGTTGTTGCAAGCACCTCCCTATCCTAAACACAAACCTGTTTTAGTGTAAGAGTGATGTTATAATAAGTGGGGTGGCCGAGTTGTATGAGCAGAAAATTCAAGAGGAGGAAGCAAGCGATCTGACAGTGAGTGTTATAAGAGGCATTTAGGAGAGTCTTCTGGCAACAAAGGGTAAGAGGCGAACCGGGCACTAAGTGCCTAAGGATTTGCTTTTGGCTTATTGTTAAGTAAAATTATTATTAGTATTAATGTCCTCCCTTTTTGTTTTGTTTTGTTTTATTTTTTTGCTTTCTTGATTTTCTGTTTTATTTTTGTTTAATTTTGTTTTGTTTAGCTTTTTTGGTTTTGTGTTTTTTGTTTTGATTTCAATCATGTTTTTCATGTGAAGGAACATGGAACAACATGGTTGACAATATGCTTGCCCACTGGCTCCCTTACCGTTTATAACTAATGGATGTCTTCATTATTACTTTGAAAGGTCTGGCTCATATGTTTGATACTTTTCTCTTCTGTTTGCACCCATGATTTGCTGTGATACAGAATGTATTCACCTATCCCAGATTGTGATATTTTGATTCATTGCTGTAGATTGGATTGTGCTTCTAGACTTTTTTTAGGTTTTGGGATTATCTTCAGTCTGGAGCTTGATATGTGTAGACTTTAGTTCTCAGGTAACATTGTGGCTTCACCCCTGGTGATTTTTAGATATGAGTGTAATAAGGGAGATAGGGCTGCGTGCCTTCTGTACAGCAGTTGAGATGAACTCTTTCCAGTTGTGTAATAGTAGATGATGTTATATGCATGCATGACGGTGTAAAGAAGTGAGCTCAGATCAAATATCTGGTGTATTGCAATATTTATCAAGAGGTTCACTGAAAAGTTATATTGATGCACTTGAGGGTTCCAATGCATCCAGGGTGATAGGGTGTCGCCAGTAATTCAAGGATTTACATTATATCATTCAACTTTATGATGTAATGAGAAGTGAAGTCAGCTCCATTATCTTTGAGGATAGACTGGGGCAACAGTGCTACTGAATGAGACACTCCACGTTAAAGTTTGTGACAACCACTGCACCTAAATCCCAATCAGCTCGTTCTTCCACCCATTTTTTTATAATGGTCTATAGATGCTATGGTGTGCTTGTCCTGGGTTGTTTTAATAGGAAAGGGGCCTACACTGTCAATGGACAACATGTGCCACTCTAACGGAGATTATATTGGTCATAGGAAGGGCTTTTTTATGGAAGGGCATCTCTGCCTGACTCTAGTAGCAGAATGAGATCATCTTAAGGGTGAAAAAGTGCATGCTTTTACAAGTATTGTGGCTTCTTGAATTTCACCGTTTTTTAACCTAATGTCCAACTGCCTTATGCACGGTAATTATATTGCTGTGTCAATCTAATGATTTAGGGTTTTTATGTTAAGACTTTTATTTCTTAGACGTCTTGATCTTCTTTCAAAAAGATCAGCTCTCAAGTATTCCAATGCCTATGTTACTTACAGAATTTTATCAGAATACTTTTACTAATTATCTTCTCATATATTGAGTCAATATGATCTTTCAATATGCTGACTGTAAGTAACTGTTGGGATTTTTGCCCACCTTTCCAGCTGTCTATATTACCATGGATCGCTAGGAGATAAGTCCCTATAGCAAGTGAATTGGAGATTGGTTGACCCCAATTTTGGGTTAATAATATTAAGGGGATTTATGGTAATTAGCCTGGTTTGGTTCCATCAGGGATTGATCTAGGTGAATGCTTAAGATCTCGTTGGGCAGAGTTGCTGATAAAATGGGGGCATCTGATAGTTGATTAACTATCAGGTGTAACAATTGGGATTGGTCAGGTTTCATCACCAACCAATTATAATTTAAGTAGCAAGTTGTGAGGCGAGTGATGCCGCCTGCAACTAGTGAATCAATCAGTTGGTTTGCAGCCTGCCATAATGGGTAACAAGTCCATTACCTAAGCAGTTCTCTTGCCAGTATATGTTTGGGTCGCTGGGATCAAGTAAAAAACTTTGGGTGCACGTTTTCTGACTCTTTCTGTTTTAGGTCTCAAAGAATTCAAATAACTGAATCTTAACCATGATGGGTAAGACCATTTCTGATGAGACAACGAAGGGTAATCCAATGGCAATAAATGTTGTTTCATTGCTGAGGCGCCAACTGAGGGTTGAGCACTGAATTACCTCTATAAATTCTCCTGATAATTCACTTAATAATAATATGAAAAAATGAAAAAAACTTAATTAGCAGAACTCATTATTGGTTTTAGTTCTATTCATCTTCAGCAAAATTGATGCTGTGTGCTTTAATTAGGGACCCTTTAGAAGGATAAAGAGTAAGTATTGAGGATCCTGAGAAGAGAAGCTTAGCTGAGATGGGAATTGCTGCTGACTTCATGTCACCAGAGAGAGGCCGTAAACTTGTATCTGAGTGTGGATCAAGTTAGGCGGATAAGGAAATAAATCCCTACTGAGGACATTTAGAGTATTTCAAAGAGGAATACAGGTCAAGCATTGGACCAACACTGGTTATCTATTCAACTATGGATAAATAGTCTTCATACTTTTATCAATCATATATCATATATTATCAGACAACGCAAAGAGTGCATAAACTAAACCTGTGCAGTTACCATGTAGGGTTAATATCTGCAAACGAGCAGTGAAGTCCCTAAATTTCAACAATTGATGCTCACTACAGGGGTTGTAGTTGAGTAGGATACACTAGTGCATGATGTCATACAAGTAAGATTTAAGAAAACTCTGGACGGAGCTGATAACCATCAATAAGAACGCCTTGAATTCTGCAGATCATTGAGAATTTGCTGCCTTGGAGGAGAGAGTTACCAAGATTGAGGAAGGAGTTAAAGATGTCTTTATTTTTGGCAATGAGTTGCTAGGAAAAGTAACTTCAAAGAAAAAGGAAGGAGATCTAGTTTGAGAAAATTTATTCTTGAAAGCGGAACGTGAAGCAGATCACTTTTGATTATGGGCATTCAGTGCAGATATAGAGCGGCTGATGAAGCAAGTCAAAGAGTTGAAGACTCATAAATGTGAATGTGAGCCTTATGCGGCGACTAACGCCAAAGAGAGGACTCCAATAACTATAGTTGGGAAGGCGACTATTCTACAAAATATGCTGACTGCATTCACAGCCATTTTGGAGATGACTCCCAAAATCACTCCTCAATTTAGTCAAATAATTGAACCAAGAGTGGTGGCTAGAGAAATTTCTGAGGAATTTAAAGCTATGTCAAAATTGCCTACATTCCATTAGGATAACGCCCCTGTGTTTATCTGATTATTCAACATGATAATGTTTAGTTATGGTGATTGTCAAAGGCTTTGACGGTGATGAACTGTTTGGACAACAATTGTCAGAACTTATTGTTACCCCATCTAGAGGGGGACAGCTGGTCATACTCAGAGGCCAAGGCGGCCATCATGAAAGATTTGGGTGTTCCACGCATATGTAAAAGTGCAAACAAGGATTCATGGGAATTCAATTCCAGAAGGATGAATCCTTAGCAGGTTTGATGATTGTTTTTACCAAGAATTGCGGATTTTGGTCAGAGCAAAAGTACTGGACAATTTTGATGCACAAATCGTGTTGCAAGCAGCCCTTTGGACCTATCATGATTTACATCAAATGATGTATTCCGTGTTTGTAACTGAGATTACACGCCTCACGGATGGTGGATTATTTGAAAATACTAGGAGCTACATTTGATTCCCCTAAAAGAAGTCTTAAACTGAGTCCAGTATGAAATTCAAATCCTACAAAGGGGACCAAGAGTGCTAAGAAGTCCAATAATCAAACTGTGCCTGGAAATAAGCCTGAAAAGTTTAAGCGGATCAATAAGAAAGAAAAATTCTGTTACCAGTGTGGAAGAAGAGGACACTTCGCTGTTCAATGCAAGAAGCCTAAGGCACAGATCAATGTGGTCCAGGTGAAAAAGTCCAAACCCACACAGGAGTCCTGATAAGGACCCATAGCCTAGACGGGGAACAGTCTAGAGCTGTGGAAAAACCCGTTCCCCCAATATCTTGCATGGAGAAATTGAGATCAGTGATCTGTTTGTTGATGATGATGCACAGTATTAAATATATCAAATGGTCAAGTTTGTTGTTAATGCAGTAACCAAATCCAGAGTGAAGGGGATCGACCCAAAATAATTAAGGAAGTTGCTCAGCCGCATGTGTGACAACTGGAAGACAAGATGCAAGCCACAGAGAATCTAGAATTGACCGAGGTCAAATTAGATGAGGAAAACCTGTTTATCCCCCTTAGCATGCTCAAAGGAATCATTTCCTAATCTATCAGCGTAGATAATTCACACCCTTGATTAAGCAAATAGTGCGCTATACATCAAGTAAATACAATTTTACAATACTCCAAGTGTACATATATAGATATACTGGTTAATCAAGTATGGGTACGGGTGATAGTTGACAGTGGAGCGCCTATCAATATTGTCTCGACTAATCTGGTGAAGAAGATAAGGATCTCGCTCAATTTAGAACACAAGAAAGAATATGGGGCAGCTGGGCTGCATACCACCATCTCATGTGGAGAGTATAGTGCTTTGCCACTCTGATTTAAATCTTTAATGGTATCTGCACCAGCAATAGTTTTGGCCAACCAAAGCTATGATATTCTGATCATGATGGAGTTTCTACGGAAGTACAAGTTAAATGCAACTTTAAAGATAATTTGCTGATCGTATTGGGTCAGACGCTAGAAATTGGTTTATCAGAAAGATGGGGAAGCTCCATTGATGAGGAGGAATAGCTTCATCAGTATGATCTACAATGACAGCATTGTCCCAGTTTGTTACCAATTAGTTGGCTGAAAGCGATGAGAAATGCTGACAGAAATCCTGGAAAATTGGGGAATTCCATTGATGATCAAGAGTTTGAGAACCATACTTCCAGGATTGCAAAGTATTGTTGACACAGGGTTGTAATGATCAAGTTTGTCTCGATCATTGCGTTTAACTCAGATTTGGAAAACCCAAATTCAAGTTGAATCATTTTTATATACTTTTGGCGGTCGTTTTGGGGCGCTGGGTTGTGCATTGCCCAAGTTGTAGATTAGGCTTGTGCGAGCCTAATCAATGACTTGGGTGAGGCCCCTGAAGGGCTGCCTTTATAAGGCGCGCCTGCCCATTACAAAGTTCACTTTAAAATATTACCCCTATCATTCCCTACCTGGGGAGCATTGTTGGTGGCTCTCCATATGAGCTCTGGTTGGCAGGGTCCATTTTTATGTCCTAAAATAAGGTTGTTTCAGGTTTTGCTACCTTGCTTACCTATTAGTCTTTTTGGGTGTGGAGCTGAGGAGTTTTTGAGTGGTTAGGTCAGACCAACCCAGAGGACTTTGCATAACCAATAAGTAGTAGGAAATGTTTAGTGCTGTTGGTGCCCCAAACCTCTCCCTTTTCAGTTAGGCTGCTTTAGTTGCTTGCTGATGGCACCAAAAGAGTATTTTTAATATAGGTAGTCGGAACTGAGGGTTTTCCATCCATTAAATTATTCTAAAGGAAAATGTGCATTGCACGCCGCCAATCCCCAGTTTGGCCAACCTCAGTGGTCACTTGGTCCCACTTTTCAAGGAACCAGAATAGATGGGAGCTGGTGACTGATGGCCAACCCTGGACTTGAAGTGACCATCAGCTAAAAATCCTGGTGGGGCCTCCCGCTCACCAGAAATTTGGTGGCACCAAGAGGACCTGTCTCAGCAGGGCTCTCTCACCAATGGATGGTCTGCCCAAAAGGGGTTGGACGCCCAGCCGCGCTGTACCACACACCCTCTCACGCTTCTGTTGGAGAAAGTGCCTTACTGGTCAAGATGGGAAGACCATCTCCAACAGGAGCCTGGGAGGGGGTGTAACACAGCCAAGTGCTGGGCGTGCATCCTCAGGCCGGGTGGGCTGATTCTGGCAGCCCAGTCCCAATTTGCCCTCACCATTTGTCTTTCCCTTGAGGGGCCTGGAGTTAATCCAGGCTAATTTTCCTGGGGTTTGAGGCAACTCTCCCCAGGAAGCTCTCGCTGTGGCAGCCTTTCAATGTGGGGCCCCTCTTTGGAGAGGGGCCCTCCTCTAGTGGGGGGTGATGTAACAATTGAGTTCATCTTGATTGTTGCATTTTGACTCAGTTTTGGAAAACTCAAATTTGAGTCAAATTATTTTTAAATAATTTTTTCAGTCGTTTTGGGCGCTGGGTTGTGCCTCACCTGAGTTGTAGATTGGCTTGTGTGAGCCTAATCAATGACTTGGGTGAGGCCCTGAAGGGCTGCCTTTATAAGGCGCGCCTGCCCATTCTGAAGTTCACTTTGGAATATTACCCCTAGCATTCCCTACCTGAGGAGCATTGTTAGTGGCTCTCCAGATGAGCTCTGGTCGTCAGGGTCCCTTTTTATGTCCTGAATAAAAATAAAGGTTGTTTCAGGGTTAGTTACCTCGCTTACCTGTTGGTCTTTTTTGGGTGCAGAGCTAAGGAGTTTTTTGAGTGGTTGGTTTAGACCATCCAGAGGACTTTGCATAACCAACCAGTAGTAGGCAATGTTTGCACTGTCAGTGCCCCAAACCTCTCCCTACTCAGTTAGGCTGCTTTGGTTGCTTGACGGTGGCACCAAAAGATTATTTTAATATATGCGGTCAGAACTGGGTCTTTCATCTGTTACAGGGGTTGATATTGGAGATACCTGAGCTTCTGTATGGAGAGGTCAGAATCCCCTGAAAGAAGTCCAGAGTAGTGCCTTGGGCGGCTCCTGGAATAATTATGCCAGGCCATGGAGAAATTTGGGTTCTCCTGGCGAATTTGAGTGAAAAACTAATAAAGATTGGGAAGAAGCAGATATTGTATTTTAATCTAATCCCAACAGCTGAATTGAAAAATTTCGCAATTTTGGGACTTTTGATAAAATGGGATTACTGGCAGGGGTGACCAAAAGTATTAATTTATTGGTCAATCAAGAGCAACTCGTTGATCTAATAGACAGACAGCAGGAGGAGGTGCTAAAATTATCCTCAAGAATCAGGAAGTATTCTCTCAGGATGACCACAGTTTAGGATGTGCAAGAAATGTAATCCACAATGTCAACACTGGGGAAAACTTGCTGATAAGTATGAGACCAAAACGATGGTCAAAGGCGGTTAAAGTGGTAGTGGAGGAAGAAATCAGTAAGCTAGTGAAACATGGACTTCTAGTTCTGTTGTTAAGTCCCTGGGCGAGCCCTATTCTAATTAAGGAGAAGGACAGATCTAATTGGGTGGTGATCAATTAATGAAAGCTGAATAATATTACAAAGAAGGATTTGTACCCACTACACAAATCAACAATGTGCTAGATCAATTGAGAGAAGTGAAGTATTTCTTTGAAATGATCTAATATCTTGATATTGGCAAATCAATTTGCCAACTGAAGACCAAGAGAAATGCGTGATCATTACCATGCAAGGGCTATATCAACTTATAAGGATGCCCCAAGGTCTATGCAATGCGCCTGCGACGTTCCAGAGGGCCATGGATGCTATCTTAAATGACTTGAAGTTGTCATGCGTCCTGTTGAACATGGACGATATAAATGTGTTCAATAGGACATTTACTGACCATTTACACCACTTGGAAGAAGTCTTCAAGAGACTATCCACAGATAGCCTGAAGATCAAGTTGAGGAAGTGCCACTTCTTCAGGAAAGAGTTGTATATATCTGGGATTCGTTAATAACTCTAGTGGACTGCAGCCGCAGGTCCAGAAATTGAGGCCAATGAGAGAATGGCTGTTCCAAAAATGTCCAAGATATCCAAGTGCTCCTTGGAATGGTCAGATACTATTGAAGATTCATACAGGATTCTGTGAGAATTGCCGAGTCCCTATCTCATTTGTTAAAGGATCCAAAAAAAGATTTGTTTGGAGTGAAGAGGCCCAGTTTTCAGTGCTAAAAAAATAGTGCTAAAAAAGAGGCCCAGTGTTCTTTCAACGAGTTAAGCTGGTATAATAAATTCTCCAATATTAAAATACCCAAAATTTGATCGAGAATTTATAATACAGACTGATGCTTTGTTAATGGCTATTGGCGCCTCCTGAGCAAAGTGGATGAACTCAGGGACAAACAATCAGTAGCGTATGTGAGCCAGACTCTCTAAGCAACTGAGAGGAGTTACACTGTGACTGAGCATGAATTCCTTGCGGCGATTTATGCATGTAAACAGTTCCAGGTGTATATTCATAGAACACACTTCAAAGTGGTGATGGACTACTCCTTGTTGCGTTGGCTACACAATTTAAGTGAACTAGAAGGACAACTGGCCCGATGGGCATTGAAGCTACAGGCTTATGATTATGAGATAGTCCACTAAGCTGGAGCTTCTCATCAGAACGCGGATGGCTTATCAAGGTTACCAATGGTCCAAGTGGTATACCAGCAAGCGGATGAGCTATTCCAGAGAATGGTTGAAGGAGATATTGGGAACAAGCCCCTAGAAATCCAAGGTGCACTTTGAAAAGTGATGGAAAACACCAAGACCATGGGTGGACATGTTTTTAAGATGATCAATATAAAACAATTACTATTATTCCCAATACTGTCATAACAAGCAGCAATTGTTCAAGATGCACATAAGGTTGTCGGGCATGGAGGCCTATGGAAGATGACCAATCATTTACCAGTATCATTACTGGGAGTCCATCAACTACAATGTAGCGGTTTATCTGGCTTGTTGTGTGGAGTGCCAGTTGCACAAACCTCACAAGAACATGATCAGATACCAAATGGTCCGCCCTGGATTTGCCTGTCATATGGTGTCCATTGACGTGATGGGACCATTAACCATGAGTATTGGGGGAGTTAAATACATCATAGTTGCAATTGACCATCTGATGAGATGGGTCAAAACAAAGGACCTGGTGAAAGTAGACACTACAAGCATTGCAAGGTTTATCCTGGATCAAGTGGTATATTGCCATAGATGCCCACAGGTTTTGTTGAGCGATAATGGAAAAAATTCTACATCTAATGTGATCTCACAATTTAATAAAATAATGGGGATCTGAGGATTTGTGTCTGTAACTTACTGGCTTGAGACAAACGGACTGGTAGAGCAGGTCAATAGAATTCTGGATGTGACACTGAGAAAGCTGGTTGCTGGGAGAACTTTTGCATGGGGAATATACCTTAGTTTGGTGACGTTTGTGTATAATATAGGCTATCATATGGTGACAGGGAAAACGCCATTTAAGTTACTATATGGAGGAAGGCCGCATTATTGCCAATTCTATATTTGGTGGTGGTACCAACATTGGGGATGAGTGCTGAGCAGTACCTGATCTGATTGTCAAATATACTTATTGAGATGCAATTGCAAGCATTTGATACAACCTTGAAAAAATGGATCAAGGAAAAAAATGACATATGATAAGAACTGACCAGCCTTTTCAGAATACTAGATAGGCAAAAAAGTTGCTTATTGCAATACGCATGGTTTTTGGAGAAGTAAACAAGAAAGATGCATTGTGGTCAGGTCCATTTGAGATCATTGCCAAGATGGCGACGGACGCCTATTCCATCAAGCACCTCTTAAATGGAAGGATTATAAACCAAGTCCATGCTAGATATTTAAAGCATTGGATTGAGGAAAAAAATGATAAAAAGAGTGTTCCCAAAGGACTGCTGAACCATTGAAATGGCTATGTCATAATGATTTGGTTAAGTCCAAAAAAGGACCGCTGAACCAAAATAGATGGTTAAGTCTTAAAAATAAGACCTCTGAACCATAGAAAACTGGTAGGTCTAAGTATACCTCAAAACTAATTTGAATGATTTTTTAAAAAAGATGGACCACTGAACCAAGTGAAGGTCATGTCCTATATATAAGAAAAAGATTGATAAAAATTAAGCAGAAAAACTATCATAAGAAACGCACAGAAAAAAAGATATATTTTTAATAAAATTTATTGGTTATCCTCAATTCAGGGTTTTCGCCTATGTCACCTCTTGGGGGAGGGAGTATGTATTACAGTAGGAGTAAACAAACCGTCAAAATATATGTGAGATTGGATGCTAGCAAGGGCTGGACCTACTTAAAGCCAAGTTCATTGAGCAGAGGCTGATCCCTGCAAGAACGTGATTAGGGGAAGAGAGATGGAAATGTCAGTACTTGCCAAATGTGATATCCTGGATTGGGGAGGGAAGCAACAGAACAAGAAGAGGCTGTTGACAAATAACCCTGAGTAATTCTGATATGGCACCGGAGCTGGAAGATTGGTCTTGAGCAGTTGCCAATGAGCTTCATCAAGAACATTAGACATATGAGCTGGCATCAAGCAAGGTGTACTGGGCAGGGGTTGCCAAATCATGCACCCTATCAAAGCCATCAGGGGAAGGTACTGATGGGATGCGTTAGAAACGAGATAGTTGTGAAGGTAGAAGATGGCATCCTGCAGATGACGACTACAAGCTTCTTGGAAGTGAAAGCATAATGAGTGATGGAAGCCAGGAGAGGCTGGAAGCTTCATGGCCCAACTTTAAAGAACTTGGCTGGCAAAGAAAAGAGCATAGGCTGCAACATCTCAATCTAGGATGTTTTTCGAGATTGGAGGGGTTCAGAGCTATAGATAGAGCCTCAGTACTCAGGTCATCAATTCCGCATAGGGGAGTTTAAAATGTTTGTGGTTTCCAATGGTTAGTTTGGTTGACAGAACAGCTGGTTTGTAAAACTGGCTGAGTCAGAAAAGGAACTCCAGAAGCAAGTCCAATCTGGTGAGGAATGATTGATTGAAAGCAGAGGGCATTGCTTCTGGAGGTTTGACAATAATTGTAGGATTATCTGCAAATGGAGCCAAATCCAGGAGAGTTTTGAAGTCTAACTCAAGAACAAATGACAGAGGGAGGATTGGTCACAAGTCATTTGAGATGATTGCTAACCTGGTCTTGTTGGGGTTGAATACTGTTTTTCACTTTTCTTTCTCGTTGCAAACACTTTTGCAACCCATTCAATTCAAGACTAAATCCAGTTTGATAATCTCATAGAGGGGATTAGTCTGCGCCCATGTCTGGGAGCAGTTGGGCAAGCAAAGCAAGAGGAGCAGGCGGAAGGCCCGCAGCCTCTAACGTTCAAAAACGCCCCAGAGAATCCGGCGGAATAGAAAAAAATTTAAAAAAACTGGAGGTCACAATTTCCCCGGAGATACTCGCGTGGCAAGCATGATGCAACCAGTACATCAATACGCCACATTCCCAGCCACTTTCATCGGTGGAATTTGGAGTCCGTGTGTATCTGGACATCCAAAAAATGGCCCTATGGGAAAAATTTTGTGAAGATGTACACAAAATTTTCCCAACTGCGGTGTACGTTGCACCTCACTCCATGTTGTGCGGTTGGCTGGACCTAGGTTTTGAAAGCAAAATAGCAGCAGACGAGGCTGCAGCGGTGCGCGTAGTGGTCAACCTCCCCGAAGGGCAATGGGTCATCAAAACTAAATGCACCAGATGGACAAAATTGAACCAAATTTTCCTCACGTTTGACTTTTTGCCTACTACGGTAAAACGTGACATTTTGGAGCAACACCTGAAAGATGGTCTCGCCATATACAGTGAAATACAATCTTTCAAAATGCAACGTTTCACGCTGATGCCACACCTGTGCACTGGCAAAGCCATTGCAGTTCTGAACCCATCTGAGGAGATCGCGAAGGACCTAACCCAGATCCCGCACTCCACCTTTATTGACATCGCAGGGCGCACCACCCACCCATTCCGGGTAACCGTGGACAGCGCGCCCCCATTTGCACCCACTGTGACGCGTTCAGCCATAAGGCACATGCGTGCCCCATTAAAGAGGGCGTTATATTCCAAGAGCACCCCTCAGCAGCCATGGCCAGCGGAGAGGCGCACTATGAACCAACCGCAAGCACCAAAGAGGCCTTCCCGTGGGGAGCACAAGGCTGCTACCTATTGGTAAAGCCCATCTCCCCACAGGAGCGGAAGAAGGCCAAGCAGGCCTGTAGGACTGCGGCCAAGGAAGCGGCCAAGGTCACCACCACCATCCCACACTCACAATGCCAGGAGGACATGGAGACCTTCGCGGCAGAAGCAACTTGGGAATCCATCTCCCAATCAGATTGGGAGGCCCAAGCTGAATGGGCCACTCAATCTGAGGATCCAATGGGAGATTCAATCTCACCCAATTGCTGCACCCAAGCCCCAGTTGAAACTGACTTGGGACCTATCCCAACCAAAAAAAAATTTTTTTCCCCACTTGAAGGTGCACCGAACTTATCCGCACCGCAAAAAATTCGTCCGACATCGGGAAAACAAAAAGTGAAGGCCAAAGCCAATGTGACTCTTTCCGCAAAAATTAACAAAAACCCCAATAGCGTTGCTGCTAATACCCATGCTGCTGTGAAAGCCCGTGGGGACCTGGAAGAGGCTGGTGGGCCAGGGGCCCCACCCCTCGCACCTAAGGTGTGATGGGGGAAACCTTCACTCTAGGGACGCTGAATATCGCCAGACTCAAGGCCTCCCCATCCCGGGCTAGGAAACTCAGTTTTTTACAAAATAATTTACCCGTGGATATCCTGGCCATCCAGGAAACACACTGTCCACGAGGTTCTGAGGATGCTTGGAAAACAATGCTCCTACCATCCCTATCCTTTTGGTCGAAGCACTGTGGGGTGCTAATTTGGAAAAACAATTTTTTCAAATTTACATCTTCAGAAACATTCCTAAATGACCAAGTGCTCATTGTCACCTTCTCTTGGGCCGATATTGCACACACAATTGTCAACATTTACGCCCCAAACGGTGCACAAGAGCGTCAGGAATTTTTCTTGTTGGTCAAATCCCTCCCGCTACCCCCCGATTCTTTCCTAATTGGTGACATGAACTGTTGGCTAACCTCACCAACGGACTGGTGGCCGCCCTCACCCCACACCCCACAGGGTCACGTAGAACTACGCGTTCTAAAAGCCACCCTTGGGTTAATGGATGCGCTGCTGTGACATGCCCCACTGCTCGAAAACATGATGTGTCCCCACATCCACAATGGCCAATTAAGGTCCATGACCCGCATTGACCTTATTCTAGCGCCGGTGAAATTCCAACCCCACATCTCCCACTTCAAAACAACGAAAATGGAATTCTCCGACCACCGACTGGTCTTGATAACATACCACTTACCCGTCACAGTTGCAAAGGCCCCACATTGGTGCAAAATCCGCCCCCCAGAGCTTGCGTCACCAGGATTTTCCACGTGGGTGGAAGAGGCAACTTTGGCAAAATCGTTTGTTGCACCATTTTGTGCAGACCCCATTTCCACATGGGCAACTTTCAAAAAAGACACCATCCGCCACTATCGCCATCTCTCATCCAGACGCTCACGAGCCACATCAGCGGTTATATTGTGCACACTGGCGGAATTGGCCCACTTGGAGTCCAACATTCCAGCCTCAGGATATAGCCCTGCATGGGGCCAGAAGTGGGTGGAGGCAGCAGCACACCTCAATGCACTTGAAAGGCAACACAAACATCAGGTTTGTGTCCAATACAGGGCCACACGCATCACTAAAGGCGACAAGTGCACCGCATACTTCTTCAAAAAATTTTTGCACCACGCCAGAGTGTGGCCTGCATACAGGTGTGAAGATCGGATAATTCTATCGTGGACACACCAGCCGAAGTGGCAATCAAAATGCAAAGATATTACTCCGAGTTATACCAAGCAAAACCAATTCAGCTGGCCGAAATGGTGGAATTTCTGATAGAGCTCATATCTGCACCGTTTTCCGATACCCAGAAATAATGAATTTAATTACTCTGAACGAATTATGGACTACCATTTGTGGTGCGCCAAACCAAAAATGCCCAGGCCCAGATGGCATTCCATATGAGTTCTACAAAAAATATTTTAAATACATATCCCCATTGCTGCTAGCCTCACTCAACCAAAGCCTGTTGGAAACGCGCCTCCTACCAGGAGGACATGAGTCTTTTACAGTCACATTCTTCAAGAAAGGGGATAGGCTAGACTTAGCCAACTGGCGCCCCATTTCTCTAACAAACACAGACACCAAAATTTTAACAAAAATCATGGCTAACCGTTTAGGGACTGTAGCATCTGCCACCATCTCTCCAGAACAATTTGGTTTCATCCCCAGAAGGTCGATTTGGGATAATGTGCACTCTGTGGCTAATGTGTGTCAGTCCACAGCCTCAGGGGCACTTGTATTCTTGGACCAACAAAAGGCCTATGATAGAGTAAACTGGGAATACCTTAGGGCCTGCCTCCAACAATTCCGCCTACCTCCCCGCTTCATTAACTGGGTGATGCTGCTCACGGAATCTGCAACAATGGCTGTGCGCGGCCCAGGTTTCCTAACGGATGTAGTCCATCCTCAAAGGGGCCTGCGACAAGGGGACCCCCTGAGCCCACTCTTATACAACTTCAGCCTTGACCCACTACTGCGAAATGTGAATGCCCAACTCACTGGGGTCCATGTGCCAGGCCAAACCCCAGTCAAGATGATGGCATTTGCAGATGATTGCGTGGTGGGGGTGTCTAATAATAAAGATGCACGCGCGCTTGAAGCCCTCATCCAGGAATATTCCCGGGTAAGCAACGCGGCACTGAACGCCTCCAAAACCGAAATCATCCTCCTTGGTCAGTTTCAGAACTGCTGGGCCCCAGCAAGTAGTTCCCAACCCAGCCCAGCTGCTCGCCCAAGTCCACGCCTTACTAACTCAAAACACACCACTCCACTGGTGCTCCCCTTTGTGCCGCGACCTACCATAGGACCGGTACGCCATCTGGGCGTGTGGTTGGAGGCAGGAGGACACGCGTCAGCAGTAATGGAGGGCCATATACTGGACAACGTGACGAAGCGAATCGCCTCTCTCAGAGCCCACCCTACTACCCTCACTGGCAGGGTTGTTCTTGCCAACTCTATGCTCCTATCCAAAGTCTGGTTTGGAGCCCACGCCATCCCCTTCTCCCCAAGCTTCTTCAAATCCCTGTATGCTTTGCTACAAGGTTGGCTTTGGTCAGGCCGCCCTCCACCAGTACGGCTAGAGGTCATGTTTGGCCCTCATCATCATGGTGGCATGGGCCTACTTGACTTCAAAGCCCATGCCGCCAAGATCCTAGGCACCTGGATTGTGGCCGTCACTGCTCCTACACTCCCATCCCAACACTGGTCCCGCGCGGCCCGCTCCAACTTCTCCCGAGCCTTGGGCCTCAATAACCCATCAAACCCCCACTCCCTGATGAAATACCTTGCATCACACACATCAGCCACAGGTCCTCACGGGACAAAAACCCACTACAAACGAATCCTACTCTCCATGTGAAGCGCAGAGTGGAGAATTCGTATTAGTGGACATACAACCCAAAGAGGCCGCCCCTCTCCTCAGTTCACACAAGAGGTACAGGGGCTACCCATCCATGAGGGCGTGATCCCCATTCGACCCCAAGTCCTATCCAGGGTGGACTACCTGGACATGATGGACATCCCTTATTCCACTGAGACCCAAAAGACTATCTGGAAATGCGCACACCATCCTCTGTTGCAGCCTCAAGTCCGTTCCCATGTGTGGCGCTGGCTGAGGCGGGTGTATCGTACATCTGAGCGCTGTAATGCTTTACACTCATCCTGTGTCGTGTGTGGCCAGTATGGAACGCTGTTTCACTGCCTGGAGAAGTGCCTCACCTCTAAAGTAATATGGCGCGAAGTCCAACGTCTGCTAGGCCAGGATCAAACACATCCCTTCAGTCTGTCAAGAGATATGTTTGCTTCATCAATGGCCTCCCCCTCCCACCCTCCCTTCGTGCTCTGGTGGTTGCAATCGCCATGTGGACTATCCACACGATTGTCTTGGATGCCATCGCCAGATCCATCCCCACCCTCCCTGAAGCTGTCCACAGATTCCAGTCTCATTTGGTGGATCACTTTCAAGTGTGGATGTTTGGATATCTCCCACCACGTCACTGGCAGCTGGTCTCCTCCTGGTTCCCAGTCTGGTTCATCAAATCAGACCCCTTCCTCCACACGTGCTCAATAGTGGCTACGCCCCCTACACACGTTCCCTCCCCTTCCCATAAGTGGCGTTCCCGCTGGCAACAAGAGATAGCATCGCTTCTCTGGGGTGCCTCACCTGGTACTGAGTTTTGTCTCGTCTGAGTCATATTCGGAAGTGTCCGTCCCATGGTCGGCCTTCCTCGCAATAAATTTAAAAATACTGTTTCTGGTAATTCCACAGAAGGACTGGCCACAGGTACCTGACTGGGAGTATGAGTATTGGGAGGACCGTAGAAGAGATTCCATCATGCATATTGACTCATCAGTTGGAAGAGCCAAAGATCTTTATCAGACATGCTGTCAAGCAGTTGTTGATACCAAGACTCCAAATTTGACATATGAGTTGGATGAGACGGGGATGTCAGACTTTTATAATAGTCAAAATTATGCACTTTGAAATCAATTAAGCTCTAATTTGGGAGAAATTAATCTCAAAATTAATGAGATAAGCTCAAGAGAAGAAATAAGAATGATATGAGCCATTAAGTTATTATGAGAAAATATCAATAGTAAATATAAATGAGCATTCTTAATTTCGCAATGAAACAAACATTGAAAGACAAGAATCTCCTGTCAAGGAAAAGGAGGAAAATCAGTAAATTGAGGATGCCAGACCATGAATCCTGAATACGGCAATGGGTCATATGCCCTGATGGGGGAAACCCAGATCCTAGGATTAGTATCGTCATGAGTAAATCAATCAGTCTGGCATGACAGAAGGTCTTGGGGACCACGCTGAGTAGGCGGTAGTGAGGAGGAAGTGGAAGAGAACTGCATGCCAAAGGTTCTCCTGAGCAGCATTGAATACAAATCAACTGTGTTCCGCTAGAACCAAATAAGTATTTGACCTGGTGTCCAAGGCAATATTCTCCTGTCCTGATCCTATTCTCGCTGGAAATCTAGGAAAGAGGGGGATGTGTTGGGATTTTTGACCAATTTTCCAGCAGTCTAGATTATCATAGATCACTAGGGGATAATTCTCTATAGTGAGTGAATTGGATATCAGTTGACCCTAATTTTGGGTTAATATTGTTCAGGGGATTTTAGGTAATTCACCTGGTTCAGATCCATCAGGGATTGGTCTGGGTGAATGCTTAAGATCTCGTCGGGCAGTGTTGCCAATAAAATGGAGGCATCTAATAGTTGATCAATGATTGACTTTCAAGTGTACCAATTGGGATAAGTTGGGTTTCATCACTGACCAATTAATTTAAGGAGCAAGTTGTGAGGCGAGTGATGCCGCTTGCAACTAGTGAATCAATCAGTTGGTTTGCAACCTGCTATAATGGGTAACAAGTCCATTACCTAAGCAGGTCACTTGCCAGTATATGGTTGGGTCGCTGGGATCAAGTAGAAAACTTTAGGGACACGTTTTCTGACTCTTTCTGTTTTAGGGCTCAAAGATGTCAAATAACGGAATCTTAACCATGATGGGTAAGACCATCGCTGATGAGACAATGAAGGGTAATTCAATTGCAATGGCTGCTGTTTCATTTCAGAGGCGCCAACTGAGGGTTGAGCACTGAATTTAACTTAATAAAAACACGAAAGCACAAAAAACTTAATTAGCAGAACTCATTATTGATATTAGTTCTATTCATCTTCAGCAAAATTAATGCTGTGTGCTTTAATTGGGGACCCTTTAGAAGGATGAAGAGTAAGTATTGAGGATCCTGAGAAGAGAAGCTGAGCTGAGATGGGAATTGCTGCCAACTTCATGTCACCAGAGAGAAGCCATAAACTAGGATCTGAGTGTGGATCAAGTTAGGCGGATAAGGGAATAAATCCCTACTGAGGACGTCTAGAATATTTTATGGAGGATTACCAGTCAAGAGTTGGACCAACACTGGGTATCTATTCAACTACAGATAATATTTTTCATAATATTATCAATCATATATCATATATTATCAGACAACGCAAAAAGTGCATAAACCAAACCTGTGAAGTTACCATTTAGGGTTAATATTCGTGAATGAGCAGTGAATCCCCTTGTATTTAACAGTAACCATGATACACAGTCTGATTTCTAGTTTTTACCCCTGGCGGTGAAGTACTTTAAACTCATAAGTCCAAAGTTTATGAGGCTAACTTACTATTTGCCCTTCAAGTTCCTGAAGGTTTTATAATTAGAGTAGTGATGCTAAATGGTAATGACCTTGGATTTTTCCATGTAGATATTTATAATTGTTTATAGTCATAGTTCAGGGATAAACACTATCATTTTATGACAGTATATTTATGCTTGTGACAGTTAATGCTGTATATACATTAGGTGGCTGGGTGATCATGTCATCAGTGTACTAATGAGGGAATCCAGCTAATTGTTGCTCACTAGTGCCATTCTCTGCTGAATTCCACAAACGATTTATATATATTAAAGAAAATAAACACTAATAAATTAAAAACTGGTTATTATATAGTTTTATAATGGCGGCGCAGGGTAAGAAAAACAAACCCTCTTGATATCTTACTGCTCAATATTTAAACTTTATTGAGTTTTGAAGGGAAATTGATGCTAAGTTTGGAATAGCTTAGTAAGGATAAATTAGGGAATATATAGATTTGACCTATTGGAGCTTTGGAAACTCGCCTCACTTTTTTGGATCAACTGATGTAAAGTTGGTTGTCGGTAGAATCAGTCCATTTGGAAAGAACTTGTGATAACAGATCCCATCACCTTGAGGGAAATTTTTACACCTGTGGGGACCCCTTCAAGGCTATAAAAGGGGGTGGTCCCCGCATAGGTGGTTTTACTAAGTTGTTAATGGAATGAGGAGAAACCTCAGCTGGACTCCCCAGATTTTGTCACATAGTTGGTACAATTCAACTGCTTGAACTTGTGCTAATTGTCTGAGAGGTATTAATAAAAGCGTTACCCCAATTTTAGGGGTTCCACTATGAATCAGCCTGGGTCTTTAGGTTGATATTATCAGTATTTACATTTGAAATGTTATTTTCATGAGGTTGGACTTGTAATTAGCTGACATATATGATACACTTGGATGATTCTCACCCAAGACATTCTTTTGCCAAAGTTGAGATGGCAAATGTCTGACATCACCTCCCCTTAAGAATGTTGGGGGGAGGAGGATTTGTATATAGGAAGTGGCCATGTACCCAATTGATGGTAATCCTTGTAGCCAAGGAAATTAATGAGTACTCATTTCTCTCTTGTAGGTGATGGTGAAAGGAACCTCCAAAATTGATCCAAGCTTACCGCTTCTAGTAGTGATGCGATTATGGTAGTATTGGACCATATCAGACACTTGGAATGAAGGAGGGGAGCCAAAAGCTCATTAACATCATGTGCTTCTTTAGTAACCGTTTTAGCTAGGTTCGTCATAGCCTCATATTGAAGCTGAATGATATGGTGATCCAATCTTCCCATGGCTTTTTCAGGTTCCTCACCACTAGAGAAAACATCCTTAGCTAAAAGTGCTGGTATCCCTGGCTCTCTCCCATACAAGACATGGGATGGAGACATTTTCAGGATCCGGTGATAACTAACCTGGTATGCTATAAGAGCACTGGGTAGGAATTGATCCCAGTGAAGTGGATCAGATGATGCCATTTTTCGCAGGATGGAGACCAAGGTTCCATTTACTCTCTCCACGGTCCCATTGGTAGAGGCATCATAAAGTGCTGAGAAGAGTTGTTGGGCTCCCATGGAGGTAGCCAAAATTTTGACTACTCTGGAGATGATTTTCTTACCATTGTCTCATAGTAATACTTGGGGACAGCCATGGAGAGTGAAAACATTTTGATGTTAGAACGTTGCAGTGGCCTTGGCCGTTTGGGCTGGGAAAGCCATGGCTTCAATCCACTTAGTAAAATGGTCAATGCCTACTAGGATATATCTGTTCCCTCTGGTAGTCTGTGGGAGGGGACCTACCACATCTAAGCTGATAGTATGGAAAGGTTGTTGGGGAGTAGTAGGTTGATATTGATATCTAGTTTTAAAACTAGACTGCTTATTACATATGAGGCAGGCTTCCAAAACCTCAACAATAGTTTCCATAATGCCTTCCCAATACTACCGCTCCTAAATCCAATCATAGGTTTTCTTTGCTCTCCATGACCTAGGGTAGAGTGAGCTTCCAGTATAGCAGGTATGCGTTCTGAGGGCTGAAGGTAAGGCAGTTACTTTGTCTTCGCCTGCTTATACAACTTTCCGCTCTCCACTTTAGTCTTATAAGAATGACAGGCTATCATTCTCTGGATGGGTTCATCCTCATCCTCCTAATCATTAAGGTCATTAAAAGGTCATATAACCTCTCCGCCTCAGTGTTATCCAAGTGCAGGACTGGCAGCCAAGTTAACCCATCAACCTTCATGTGACGGGTTCCAGCACAGGTGCTTGATCTTAATGCCATAATGCTGGAGCTTTAGAGCCCAGCGCGCTAACCGCCCAGTAGGATCCTAAATGTTCTTTAATCATTTCAGAGAAGCGTGGTCTGTAACCACCGTGAAGGTAATTCCATACAGGAAAGGGCGGTAGTCTTTCACAGATAACAGAACGGCAAAGCACTCCTTCTCAGTGACGCTGTAGTTGCTTTCCATCTTTTACAGCATCTTACTGAAATATGATACAGGATGATATACACCATTTTCATCCAATTGAAATAAGATGGCCCCAACGGCATAGTCTGAAGCGTCAGTAAACAAGATAAAAGGTTAATTATAAACTGGGTGCTGAAGGATAAGTCGTTGTTGCAGCAGCTGCTTCAGCGTCTCAAAAGCAGCCTTTTGTTCAGCACCCCACTGGAAAGGGGTGTTTTTGTCAATAGCCAAACAAGGGGATCGCTAAGCTGAGCAAACTTGGGAATAAACTGGTGGTAATACCCCATCATCACTAGAAATACCTGAATATTCCGTAGATTTTTAGGGGAGGCATTTTTGAGATTGCTTTGATCTTATCCTGTATAGGTTGGATTCCTTCTTAAGAAATGGCGTGTCCAAGAAAATCAAATTTTCTTTGGAAGAAGGTACACTTTGAGGGTTTAAATTGATATTTGACTCACATAAGCGTTGGAACACCTTCTTCATGTGATCAAGATGTTCGTTGAAGGTCTTTGAGAACACCATAATGTCATTAAGATAGACGATGACACAACTTAGCTTTAAATCCTGCAAGATGTAATCCATAGTGCGCTGGAAGGTTGCAGGTGCGTTGCACAACCCTTGAGGTAACTGAGTGGATTTAAAAGACCCTCACTTCAATTAAGAGCACATTTCTCCTGGTCTTCAGGGGAAAGGTCCATTTGCCAATATCTGCTAGCAAAGTCCATGGCAGATAAGAAGTTAGATATGGAAAGTTGTGCCAGGGCGTCGTCAATGTGGGGGATGGGATAACTGTCCTTTTTTGTGAGGTTATTTAGTTTTCTGTAGTCCATGACTACCCAATGACCTCCGATCTCTTTAATGAGTAAGAGGGGAGAAGACTAAGGGCTTTGAGATGGAACTAGTAACCCCGCATCTAACAGCTGCTTAAGTTCAGTCCTCATCTTCTGTTCTTCCACCTTTGACTTTCAGTAAGGTTTTGAATTAATGGGATGCATCACCCACATTAATGAAGTGACTCCAGTTCTTAATGTGACCATAGTCAGTATCGGAATTTGAGAATATGTCGCTATATCCATCTAGTAAAGTATGGACTTTTTCCAGCTCATCTAGGGTCAGCTCATCTGAGATATGGACGTTGGTTAAGGTACATACCAGTTTATCCATGGGTAATCCCAAATCCGTCATAGAGCCAATGAAGTGGATATGTTCAATGTCCTCTATGGGGACCAATAAGCCTCTGCCAATCTCCTGGTGTTTTCTTATAACCATGTCCTTGCCGGTGAAATTCCCCAACAAAATATTAATTTGCCTCTGGTAGTCTGGGTCTAGTATACCAGGCAATACCCAAGGCTTCATGGGTCTAACGCCCTCAAGACTTACGAGGTGCAACAAGCAGTGGTGTGGGATTTGGAGCGTAATCTTTGTGTCAACCACTCGCTGTTCACCAGATTTAATAAAGACCTCATCTGCAGCATAGAAAGAAATACCATCCCTAGCATCCACTGAGTCGGGCAATTTCTTTGTGTTACTCCCAGAGGTGGAATAATGCAAAGTCATAGCGGAAAAGGAGTATTCAACCAGGCAAGAGTATTTGTTCTTTCTGGGATCTTTTTTGATAAAACTAGAGGACTTTGTAATTGAGTAATGAGAGGAGGACTTGCTTCATGTTGATAATACCATCATATTCAATCATAAATTGGGTACCTATGAGCATATCATAGGTTTTGTTGTTCAAGGCCACTGCGGGTGCTGATAAGATGAGTTTTAAATTAAAATGGGAAGGGAAGAGTATGCCCCGATGGCACAGGTGTTGTTTGGTCCTGCAGTTCCAAACTCTTGATTGTACTCCCAATCAGGCGCCAGCTTTATCTTTCTGATGAGCTTAGAGGGGATTACGTTAACAGAGGAGCCAGTATCCAGGATGTCCATTACCTGGATTTTTTAAATGACCACTTCCACCTTGGTAAGTGTTCCTCCAATGTTAGGAGACAAAGCCAAGACCCCTTTGAGCCGGAAGGTGGAGTATAGTTTATATGCAGTCTCAGGGTATTTATCCAAGATGGACTTCATGGTATGAACCTGTTGAAGAGGTTGAATCAAACCAGCTAAGAACTGATTGGCATCGCTGGCAGTGTCAATAACTTGGGGACACCCTAGAACTTGGCTGAGGTAGGTTTCCTCAGGTATGGTGGTCTTGTCTACTCCTCCAGCGTTTAATCAATCAGGGACCTCCACTTCTGCGGGTAGACCCAATATATAGTAACCAGCATCATTGTAATCCCCCTCAAATTCATCCCCGGGAGTATTCTCAAAAATTGGCAATATCATAATTGAGGTAGGGGGGACAGCCATATGAGGTTGGGTATCTATCCTCTGAGCATACGTCTTTTAAGCAAGCCCTTTATTGTTACAGAGGTTACCATTAGGGCGCGAGACTACCAGCTTAGCTGGAGGGAAGGCACAGCGACTTTAGTGAGCTTGTGTGGGAGCACGGCATTAACTGCCTTACAGGCCTCAGACCTACAGTAGGGAGTAATACTGCTTTAAGTCGCACTAAAGGATCAGGTTTCACAGGGTGAATAGGTAAACGTGGGCCCACTTCCAACAGTCCTACAGGCGAAAGCCCTTCAATGGTTTGAACTGGAGGTTTCATCAAAGCTTCATTTGTTGTTGCACATGTATGGAAATCAGCAACGTCTAACAAAGCCTCTTTTATGTCGCGGATGTTCTTGAAGTTGCGCTTCACTGAAATGAATGCCTGGCTAGAGAAGGTTGGGAATCTAACCCAGTTAACATGGCTGCGATGGCATCATCAAGGGTTAGCATGTTAGACGTTGACAACCTCTGCGCAGCGAGGTTAAATTTGCTCAGCAAAGGCAGCAGTCAGTTCGCCTTCATACATGCTAAGGCGCATAAGACCTGTTTCACCTTGTTTAAAATCTGCTTAGAACCAAATTCAGCCAAAAGAGCCTCCTTAACCTCTACCTAGGTATGCATAATGTCCATATTTGGTACTATCATTCTTGTTCCAGGCGACTTAAGCAAGGAAGGATGTGGTTAATTTTTTGCTTGTCAGTCGCGCCTTGCATGGCAGTTTCATAAACATAAGCAAATGAGGCAATGCTCCCTTCACTGGTGGTGAATCTGTCTTTTATTGGGGTTTTTAATGGGAGCTTCTCAAGCTCTTTAAGAAGGGATAAAGCGCTTGAAAGTTGCTTTTCAAGAGCAACTATTATTGATTCATTTTGAAGAGGAAGAGTTGGAGGGTTACTCACTTTGATTGCCTCCATTTTCAGGTGATTTTGTTGTGGTGTACAGGAGCCCCATGTAGTGAGCACCACTTTGTGGGAATCCAGCTAATTATTGCACGCTGGTGCCATTCTTTTCTGGATTCCACAAGCAATTTTTATATATTAAAGATAATAACACTAATAAACTAATAGCTGGTTTTTATATAGTTTTATTAGTAACAGCGTGGGGTAAGAAAAACGAACCCTCTCAATATCTTACTGCTCAGCATTTAAACTGTTTTGATGTTCAAAGGTGAATTAATGCTAAGTTTGGAATAGCTTAGTAAGGTCTAAATTAGAGAATATGGAGATTTGACCTATTAAAGCTTGGGAAACTCGCCTCACTTTTTTGGATCAACTGATGGAAAGTTGGTTGTCGGTAGGATCAGTCCATTTGGAAAGAACTTGTGATAGCAGATCCAATCACCTTGAGGGAAATTTTTACACCTGTGGGGACCCCTTCAAGTCTATAAAAGGGGGTTGTCCTCGCATAGGTGGTTTTACTAAGTTGTTAATGGAATGGGGAGGAACCTCAGCTGGACTCCCCAGATTCTGTCACATAGTTGGTACAATTCACCTGATTGAATTTGTGCTAATTGCCTGAGAGGTATTAACAAAAGTGTTACTTGAATCAGAGGAAAACCACCATGAATCAACCTGGGTCATTAGGCTGATATTGTCATTATTTCCATTCAAAATGTTATTTTCATGAGGTTGGACTTGTAATTGGCTGGCGGTATTTGTTAAGTTGGGATGATTCTCGCCCAAGAAATTCTTTTGCCAAAGTCAAGATGGCAAATGTCCAACAACCAATGAGTGCAAGCCCCTATGCAGAGAGAATAGTGTCAGAATGTACTAAAAGCTTCTCTCAAAGTCTAGGTACTGTAACACTTGGACATTGACCATGTGGTGAAAAGTGGCAGCCGCACAAGTTTGTTGAGGGTAATAACTTTAAGCTAAAAATGATTTATTTTTAAAACAAGAAGCACAATCTGAGCTGATAAGAATTTGGGTAAAACTTTGACCTTATTCAATCTAAACATCTCTAGATAGCCGTTGCTAATATAAACTAAAACATGAATAGTAAAATTTAGTACAATCATGTATAAGGTAACTTTATCAGTGAAATTATTTTCTATATGCATAGATAAAGCAGGCGATTTAATTCCCACCTATCAGAAATCATCAGCATCAATTGCAGGTAAATCCTAAGAACCCAGATAACAAATGGCAATCAAATACCTACTTATTGATTTCCTTGGCATTAGTTTCTGGAGTATAACCTTACTACTATTTATTGACCTACAGCACTCAGCATGCTTTTGGTCAGAACTTTTATCAACATACTTTAAAAAGTTGTCACAATTGCACCTGAAAGTCTGGTGAACTAAAAAGCTATCAGGGTTGTCCCTAATAACTCACGAAATTCTGATTAGAAAATTAGCATAATTGATCCCTCAATTAACATAATTGCTAATTTGAAGCTTCCTTCTAAGAAGCCTACAAGTCGCTAAAATAGCTATTATTGATTGGATGCTAAGTTGTAGCTTCCTCTTTGGAATCTTAAAAGTCAATGTCACTAATCAATAAAATAGATATTCTTTCCTAATTAATAAAATCAACATTCATTTTCAAATTAATAAAAGAACTAGTATTGGAGCATGTTGGAAAAAGCATGAAATGGTTAAAATCCCAAAACATCCCCTGGCTTAGCCAGATTATCATCCTCCACATGTCTATTGATGAGAGTTCCTCTACAGACAACAATCCAAGAGTCATGGTACCTCATTGATGATAGACAGAGAGGGTCTTGGTACGTTCTTAAGAGATGCCAAAAAAGACGGAAATTATTGGTGATTGCACTAAAAAATCAAAAATAATATAATGATTGGTGGCCTTTCTAATTATTAAAATTAACATCTGAGCTGCAAATAAAAGGGTTGACAATAATTGCTAACAACAATAACTTAATCCATCCTAAAAAATTGGCAATCTGTTATAATACAATAAATAGAAAACAAATAATGAAAACGTAAAATAAAGAGTTTTGTGTATTGTCCCCATTTGGATAGTTATATGAACGTTTTTAAAAACTTAACATGCACCCTATTCACAATATAATTATTGGTAAGGTCCTTAATCATACAGGTATCCAATGCTGGCTTATTAATGACATCAAATTGTCTAACACAGATCTTGTCCAGATTTCTGCCATCTGAAGCTGTGGGTGTTGCAATAACTAACCCTATTACCAATTTCAAAATTTTTAAAAGCTGGCCACTTCACATCTTCATATTCTTTAGCCTTAATCTTCCACTTGAGAGTATTGGCATAGGCAAAGGACCATAACCTATCAAAAATTTTGTCAAGCTCAACAAATATTGCAAGGGCGTCATTTTTGAACACTGTTCAAGATTGGAATATAAATTTTTGGTAATCAAGCCCGATGGCCATAAAGCAATTCAAAAGGGGATTTATCCATTACCTATCAATAGCTTAGATTATAGGCAAAAATTGCTGCTGATAAATATGTTACACAAGTTGTAAGGTTTTCCAGAGACAATCTTCTTCAGGTAGTAGCCAGAGTACCATTAATCATTTTGACCATCCCATTGGTTTCTGGGTGGTAAGGCGTCGTCAGTATCCCTTAAATTCCCATTAACTTATTTAGCTTCATAATGACATTGTGAGACCCTTAGCTCCAGCTATTAAGCTGGACATGGACATGCACCCCTTTAGGTCAAAAAAGGGCCAACTCCTAGGGCCCAGCCCCTCAATCAGATCTCTGACCTATGGCACACACTGGATGAGAGATGGGTTGCAGCCACACCTCCCAGTTTGCTCAATACCATTTCCACATCCCCCCTCAACCCAAACCCATTTAGGCGTCAGAATCTGCAGATTTTTGTTTAAAAATCTAACAACTCTGTGTGGGTTTTATTAACCACAAGCATCTCTCCACCAGGTTCTCCAGCTCATGTTCCTAGAAAGGGTCTCAAAAGAAGCCAAACTGAGTGGGGGCAACTTATCTAAAAAGCCAAAATTAATCAAAAAGTTAAACCAATAAAGGCTGAAAATGGGGATAAACCCCAAAATTACATTCCAAACTTGGAAAAGAAAATTCAGAAATTTAGAATTGAGGAAAAAGTCAAAATAAGGCTTGAACCCCTCAGCTGATAATATCAAGAGTAAATCAAGGACTGAAACTGTTATTTTATAAATTTGAAATGGGAAATCTTTTCCTGATATCACAATACAACTTAGCAGCATTCTTCTCTCCCCATTAAGCTTTGAACCTGGTATCCTACCTATAATAGAGTGTTGGGTTATTGTTTTATCTATTTTTTTCATTTAAACCCAAATCCACAAAAGGTCTTATTTTCCTATTAGTTTTGTAAAATTTATATTAAATTCGCGGATTTTGTGTTTTAAAGTTAATAACACCACAAGGTCACGTTTGATGGCCTCATATATGGAGGAACCCTTCGCTCGTTTAGCCCCAACTGATGGAATCCTCAACCTCACAGTGAAAGCAACCTCCCCAAATCTATCCCACCCAATTCTGGTAAAGAGCAGCTCAAGAGTCTGTGCCTTTTGTTGTGGTTGCTAAAGCACCCACAATTACAGGCCAGTATTCACTTGGCACGTACTTATCCTAACAGACATGTGTAGTAAAATTGAAGCCATTATCTGTTAGAATAACCTGAGGGCAGCCATGCTGATAGATTAACTGCTCCATTATAAACTTAGCATTACTTCCAGAAACTACATTGTCTAAGGCACACGTCTCTACCCAACAAGTCAAGTGATTGATAGTAATAATGTCATATTATTTATTCTCTGTACTTATGGTCAAAGGCCCTCTACATCAATGGATATAAGATGCCAAATGAACACAGGCTTCACTAGAGGGAAGGTGGTGGCTTTTTTGAAGGATTTGTATGCCTGACACATTGCACAACAAGTAGTATTTTTTGTGACATCAAAATTAAGGTATTTTCAGTAGCTAACATGTTGAACCTGCTCTAAGGTTTTTTTGTAGGCCCAATGTCCAGTTGATCATGAGCTGCATTGATAATTGCAGTGCATTTGGATGACTTTTAAAACATTGGGGATTTTTCCCTAACACTTTTGGATGATTTACCTTTAATCAACGTTATGTTTGATATTGCCTAGTTTAATGCTTGCCAAATTTACGGTGGTTGGTCTTGGATATCTCCAGTAAGCATCTTCTCATATATATCATCTGCTTCACTATGCATAAAAAGGAAAATTGGAAGCTGAAATAATTCATTAGCATTATAATGCATGTGCAACTCATTGCATGATCTCAAAATAATAAGCTTGAATTTTTAGAGCCCAATGGGCCAGCCTCCCTTCAGGCTCTTTCTAAGTTATGCAGCCATTTCAGCTATAAATGATCATTACCACTTTAAAATTAACTCATGAATGTATATGCGGAACTGCTTACAGGTTAAATTACTGAAAGGTATCTCGCCTAGTTACATTGTAGTTTCCTCCTGCTTGCTAAGATATGGCTTACATATGCTACAGGGTGTTCATCACTAACCTAGTCAACCTGAACAACACAGAATCAACTGTTATTAAATAATTCATCAGGTTAAATAATGAACAATCATTCAAAATTTGATATTGCAGTATCAGTTCTGTCATCATATACATTTTAAAAGCATTAAAGGCGTTTTAGTCTTCCTTTTTCTAATGTAAAGTTTTTAAGATCCATTAACAGCTTAAAAGTGGCTCAGAGATGGGAGTAAAGTCCTAGTAATTGATAATTATAGCTGACCATCCCTAAGAATAATTGCAATCTCAATCACTCTTTGGTTGCAACTTAGCCCAAATTGCCTTAACTTTAGTTTTTGAGGTGTAATCCATCAGCTTCTAAAATAAATCCTGTTTTTCCAGATGACCAGCCCCTACATCTGGATAGAGAGCAATCCCCTCACTGGAGTAGGAAAAGCCCAAGCCCCCAGTCAAGCCCCTCTCTAGGATCAGTGACTAGCTCATGTGGTAGATGAGTGGTGGGTTATTGCCCTGGCTCCTTTAGAACCTCTCTCTTAGCCCTCACTTCCTCTTTTGATCTGTGATTGTTGAAGGGGTGTGCAGAGAGGTGGTTCAGCTCAGGGCCCTCCAGCAGGATCCTCAGGCTTACCCCAATTGTGTCCTGGTCACAAATGATGTCCAAGGAATCCCTCCACCTCACCCAAATCCCTATATGTGCCAAATCCGCCTAATAAGTCATATCAGGTTTTTATTAATGGTATAAATCATGGATTGAAACTGCAATCACGAAATTTATGATGAAAATTTGTATGCTTTTTGATATTGAGAGGTCAGGTCTTGGCAGAACTGGCGTTGGTGAATCACCCATTTAGCAAGAGTCATTCAAATTTAGCAGTATTCTGCTAAATTTCTCCTTGATCCATCAGACAGGCAGCCAAAGCTTTTATGACGCCATCTGAGACCTCTAATACCTTCCCCCAACTCTATTATAAGAAGCTTGGATGCCATTTAGGGCGTCCAGTGAGAGGCTTAGTCATCACAAATTTCTTTGATCCCTTTTTCCCATATACTATATAAAAACAACCACCCTCCTTAGATAGGGTGCCATTTTATTCTTTAAAGTTCCTCCCTCTATTTTTACTTAATAAAACAGCAATATTCTGTTTAATCCTTTGTCGCAGAATCCGCCTAATTTCGCCTTGGTGACTTTCACCAAAATGCTCTAATGATGCATTCTGCCATGCACAAGATACCTTTGTAATTGCTGAGCGGATGTCTCAATCTGTGGATCCATTGTTGCTCCCCGCCCTCTGCAAGATAGTGGAAGAATACCTCCACGATTATGATTTAATTCAATCACGCACATCATGGAGGCCATTATCTAATTTTTTTAATTCAATCCGCCCCGTTTTGGGTATAATCCGCACCATTTTGTTCATGATCTGAATTGCAATATTAAATAAAATGATTTTACATTTGAACATAATACTATCATATGTGATCCTTAAAGGGGTTGTAGACCTCCCTGCCTTTCCCACACTTGGGGTTTAACCCAGTGAGACCTGCGGTTGCCCCTACTGCATTCTACTGGCTTGTTGTAGGGGCCTTTAGTATGTTGTTTAGATAGATTATCCCTCAATTAATCCTAAGGGAAACCCTCTTAAAAATCACTAGAGCAGCTGAGACTCTGGCATCCTTTACCATCAACTGGAATCTGTCAAACTCTCAAGATGGACAGTTTTTAAATCAGCTGCATCACTGGTAAAACCCAAGTATCAATTTTCTTTTTTAAAAGAAGTGATTCTAAAAAGGTTTAATTTCAAATTTGATGCTGATACTTTTTGAACACTTCTTCCAAACATTTAAGGTGATCTGTTAAAGTTTAACTAAAAAAGAATTATCTAGTTAGACAAGAATGCATGACAACTTCAGGTCAACTAAAACAGTATCCGTTGCTCATTGAAATGTCGCTGGTACATTACAAATACCCTGAGGCATCCAAAACAGTTGATATAGCCTTCAGCCAGTAATTATTGCACATTTTTTGATCCTCCTTAGGTAGATAATTTTCAAGTACCCAAATATAAGTTCCATTGCTGAATGTATCTGGGCCCCTTAAAAGCGATCAATAACATCACTAATCCATGGTAGCAAGTATGAGCCTTTTTTGCTATTTTATTTTGTTACCAGTAATCTATGAAAACAAGTTGGATCCATCTTTCTTTTTCACATTACAGTTTGAGCTTGCCCAAGGGCTTGAAGATGGCATTGCAACCCATGGTCGAGTAATTTGGCAACTTTTTAAGCAGCTATGGCCTCACTTTCCTGTGAATATCTAATTGGCTGCATAAAAATTGGCAGTTGATCCCCAAAGTTGACCTTATGAACTATACCTTTGGTGCAACCAAGGTGATGATTGTCTTTTTTGAACAACCTAGAATACCATTCAAAAAAAATAATAACTAGGCCCTTTAGTTCCTCTTAGATACCCGTCAGTTTAACTTGATTAAATTTGGCAAAGATTACCTTGTATTTCAGGTCAACAGATAATCATATCTCAAAAATCTGACCAAATTTATGCGATGATAAAATTTACTTAGTAGGGAAGAAAGTGATCGTAGGCCAGTATCTTGATTTTCTTTTTCTGTGTTAGACTATCCAATAGTTTGGCGACCAGTACCTGAATTTCACCATGACTGGGAATTAAAATACCAGGTGCAACATGAGGTTCCATTCTACCTTTCTGCCATGGTGCGTGAACTTCAGCATACAATACTCATAAAGTTCTCAAAACAAGGCAAGTTCTTATGATAGGTTGCTCTTTGTAGTTAACAAATGGTCTTTGCTTCTTAAAGGAAATTCCCTAACATTCTTAATTTCATTCAGGTGGCTTCCTAGAACGTAACTAATCTAACAATAGTTTACTGGAATTTACCATCCATATAAACTAGACTAATATAAATGTTTCTCTTACTCTGAGGTGGATTCCCTTTTTACATATAAAGCAGCTGTAAAGTTTGCTTTAAAAATTTGAGAGTATTTTCTTTAGAATCACAACAAACCCATACTGTTGCATGAAGTCAGTGCCAATTTTTATCTCATAATTCTGATTTGGTAAGACTATTGGCAGTGCTGTAACCAGAGTGATACAAACTGGAGAGGCAACTCACTATATACTCTACTAAAAGTAGTAGTTTACAGGAACACCATTCTGTAAACTTTATTAGGGTCCACATCAGGTGCAAGCCTTAATTTTATCACTAACTTTGTAGAGACAATTTAATTAGGCCCACTTTCATTGATGGCTTATCCATTGACTTTATTTACCAAAATATCGGCTGAGTGCAATTAAAATACTGGGAAACACTTCTGACTTGAAAAATAGCGGCATCATTAGCCAAATCAATGATTGAAAAAGCTGTTCAGTTATATCAGACAATTTCCCTTTAATGGTGGTCATTAAATTTGATATGTTGGCATTGTCCAAGCCACTGCTATGGGGCTCCATGTTTTTTGCTTGTCTTAAGGCTGCTGCACATATGGCCACGTCACCTTATCAATCATTTTAAGCTCAGCTATCAATGATCTTAAACTAGTAACCACATGTAATTTGTCATGTATAAAAAAGTGTGATCCATACAGTTGTTCTTCTAAATCAGGTGGAACTTGGTAATGGGCGGAAATAGATTGTTCCTAGTTTATTTCGCCTAGTCTTTTCCACAAAGGATACTTGATTAACAGCAGGTACAACCACGTTGATACTTTCCATTATAGTCTGAACTACTTTAAAACATTGCCTTCCTTGCTGCACTTGAAAGAGGTGACCTGGTTTCTTACATCAGCTGGTTTAATTTTCTTGCCTGAGTTAATACTAAATCCAGTGTTAGCTGCTCCTCTGTTATTATAAGGAACTTACCTGCATAATTCAGACTGCCTTTATTGGCATTTTAGCAACTTTTGTTAGGGGCATTTGATGTAGTTCCACAACTTAGTAAGAACTCTACCATCTGTGCAGTTTTCATATCCAAATTCAATGTGGAGATCATGGACTTATACAGATCCCTATGGGGCCAAAGTGCCAATTTCATTGCAATCTGAGCATTAAGTTTAGCCAGCTCTACTGCCCTGCAAGTATCTGAAGTTTTTGATGAATTAGTCAGAAAAGGTATCAATGGTCTCATATTTTTTGAACTGAATGTCCATGAATTCTTGTTTATGGTTGGCAACATGTCCAGGGCTGCCAAACTCACCCATATTGGCATTCTTTGCCTCTGCATAAGTCCACTCATTAGCAGATAATCTAGGTAATATAAGATTTTGACTTTTGGTGTCAGGACAGTTGAACATGGTAATCACTTTTTGATGGTCTCCATATCCTACCATGTTCATCTAAAAAAGCCTTAAAATATGTAGGGACATTGCTCTTCTGGAACTCAAGAAACTTTAAGGTTGAAAGAACCCCACTTTTGAGGAAATAATCATTAGAATTTCTTCGCTGGCTTTGAAACACTATCTGATGGTGGATGACGCCATACTGGATAAGCAGCTAGGTTTTAGGCTGCCTTACACAGGTTTTCATGGCTGTAATATTAGAGCTATCATTACTAGATGAGATACCACTCCAAACAGTTCTTATCTGCCTTCTGGGTTTTCTTGACAATGTCTTGAGGTTTCTTCTAATTTTGCTATATAATATGTAGTGGTCTTATCCCATTTCTTCTGGTTCAACTTCCATGCCTTCATCTTTTGATTTTTCTGCCTCATTTCATCTAACTCTTTCTAAGTTAACAAAGTTTGTTGTAATTTTTGAGGAGTCCACTAACATTGTGACTTGATCTTATGTCTCAATTATGTCAGAACAGTGTTTAGTCATTATACCTTCCATAGTATGGACTCTATCAGTCATAATCTCCTATTGTTTAATAGATATTAGTCTAAAACCTGGGGTTTGAGTCCTAGTAACTTGTCTCAAACTGCCTTAATTTCAGCCTGATTCAGAGTCTTAATATCGCTGACCAGCAATTCCAGTTTCTTGATACTTTCTCTATAATTTTTGTTTTGATTAATAAGATATTGTATTGAACCATAAATTTTTACAGTGGTTGTCAGGACCATGGGTGTGATACTACGTATCCCTTAATTATTTTAGGCCAGGGGATTCAAAGATCAAGGGTGTTGGATATACCTTTTTTACTTCTCTTGGTAAAGAATTCTTGTTCCAGATACTTCTTCTGGAAAGGCAATTCCTAATAAATATATACCAATTTTAACTTAAAATAGGCGAAAAGAGATTATAATCTTTATTTTCTTAGAAATGAAATTATAAGGGAGATCATGGAGGTTATCCAGTCCATATCCATGCATACTAACTCAAGATCTATCTCTCATTACCAAATTGGGATTCATTTGCTGCATAGATCGTGTTTGAACCCTGATTTTAGGGCTTAAATTAGTCGGGGATTGTCCCCAATGTAGAAAGGCTGTGATTTTTTATTGGGGATTACCCCCAATAATTTCGACAGTTAGGGTTTGATTCCCACCATATTCCCATCCAATTCTCCAATTTGGGTAGGAATCCCAACAACACCCCCTCTAGATCTTGGGGTAGGGGGAAAACGGATGTAGAAAGTGACTATGTATGTGGTTTACTATGATACCCTGAATGACCTCTACAATTGAGTGTTCATTACCCCGCTTATAAATGACTTTGTAAGGCCCCAACCAGTTAATGCCCAATTTGTTGTCATGACCTCTAGGCTGATTATGATATAAAATGACTAGGTAACTCAATCGAAAGGTGTGCAGGGGGTCATGTCTATCATTAAATTGATTATTTTCTCTACTAGCTGTAGCAGATAGGATTTCAGAAGCCAGGGCTTGAAGTTGGATAATTTCATTGGCAGTACTTTGCATAGTGACTTCAGGGTCTTTGGGGGAAGCTTGGTCAATCATAGCCTGTAGTTTATAGGGAAGATGGGTATTTCTTTTGTACAACGCTTGGAAGGGCGGCATCTTAGATATTTGATGATAGCTGATCCTATAGGCTAGAATTGCACTAAGCAAATATTGGGGTCAATGGAGGGGGTCAGCCATAGTCATTTTTTGGAGAGTTGCAGTTAGAGTGCCATTTGCCCGCTCTACCATTCCATTGGTTGCAGGATGGTAGGGGGTGGAGAATTCCTGTGAGGTTCCCATCATTTTATCCAAATCTTTCACCAGTGTTGATTAGATATTTTGCCCATTATTGGAAAGAATGATGTTAGGGCACCCATGCTAGGAGATTATCTAATTATACAAAAACGTGGCAGTAGCTTTTGCCAAAGCTGAGGGCAGATATACTGCTTTGATCCACTTAGTTAAATGGTCTACAGCTAGAAGGAGGAACAGATGAACATTAGAAGCTCGAGGGAGAGGTCCCACAACATCAATGCTAATAGTATGAATGGTTCACAGGGTGGAACCACTGGATATTGAGATTGGGGATTAGGTCCATCTTGACTTTTGCATACCAGGCAGGACTCTAATACATCATGGATTAGAACAAGAATTCCTTCCCAATAACATTGAGTTTTTAGCCACTGGTATGTTTTCTAAATTTCTCCATGGCTGACTTGCCGATGTGCCTCCAATATGACATCAGTTCAAGCCAAAGGTCATACATAGGGCACCCACTTTTTGGGGCACAAGTTTGCACAATTGGCTGTTATTGACTTGAAGATTTACCAATTTCTTCACTAATTCTTTATGAAGGGTCAGGGATTCGTCCTTCCATAAATGTGATTGTGTTAGGAGGTCGTAGAGTCAATCCTCTTCAGGGTCAGTTAAAGTTAATATGGGAAGCAGAGATAGACAATCCGCATTTTGGTGTATGGGTCCTGGTCAGTGGATGATAGAAAAGTCATAGTTTTGAAGTTTTAACACCCATTGGGCTAATCTACTGTTGGGGTCCTTCATTTTCTGTAGCCATCGCAAGGAGGCATGGTCAGTTTTTTGGTGAAATCTTTCCCATATAAATAAGGTTGGAAATTCTTAATAGCCAGTAGGACCGCCAAGAATTCACGTTCCATAATGTTATAATTGCGTTCATCTTTGGACAAGGTTTTGCTATAGTAGGCAATAGGATGGTCACTAAGTTTTCATCATGTTGGGATAGAATGGCTCCAATGGCTATATCGCTAGCATCAGTAAAGAGGAGAAAGGATTTATCAAAATTTGGGTGAATAAGTACTGGAGAGTGGGAGAGAGAAACGCGTAGCAGGTTGAAGGCCAGTTGTTGCTTCCTTCCACTGAAAGGGTATCCCTTTCTTCAGTAGATAAACTAGAGGCTTGGAGGTGTCTGCAAAGTGGGGGATAAATTGGCAATAATATCCCACCATCCCTAAGGAAACTTGTACGTCTCATAGGGATTTAGGGGGGACATTTTGGAAATAGCCAAGACCTTGTTGTCCAAAGGGGATATTCCGGCTTTACTTACTTTATGGCCCACAAAATCAATTTCACTCTGAAAGAAAAAGCATTTGTACAACTTTAGTTTTAATGACAATTGCTGTAACTGATGACTGATCTGCTTGAGATGGTCTAAATGATCAATAAAGATTCTCAAAAAAATGGTAATATCATCAAGATAAACTAGCACACAGGAGCATTATAAATTTGCCTAAGATTTTGTCCATGGCGCGTTGGAAGATAGTAGGGGCGTTACATAACCCCAGAGGCATTCAAGTGGGTTCAAATAGTCCTTCACTTGAAATGAGAGCGCATTTTTCACAATTTTCTGGTGACAAGTCAACATGCCAGTACCCACTGGCGAGATCCATAGCTGAGAAATAGTGGGACCCTGACATTAAGCATAAGTAATCATCCATACGCTGCAATGGATAGCTGTCTTTTTGTGTGATAGATTTGAGGCGGCGATAATCCATGAAAACATGGTGTCCACCATCGTTCTTCCAAATTGATAATAGTGTGGAAGCCCAAGGGTTTTTAGAAGGCATTAATAAACCGGCTTCAACAGTTGCTGTAACTCTAAGGCCACTTGAGCTTCCTCCACTTTGGTTTTTAGTATGGCCAGTATTTGATTGGATGGTGAGCCTCAGTCTCAATTTGGTAAATTACCCCGGACATTTTCCCATAGTCACTTGGCCCTGAGGAATAAATATCGCCATACTCCTCAATGAGGTCTTTGACATTCTGGTGTTCGTTAGGGGTAAGATTATCTCCAATCCTGCTTTTGACTAGAGCTATTTGGGTAGAGGATCGAATCCTAAATCCTTTAATGAGCCAAAACATCTTACATTGGCAATATTCAAAATGTGACATAGTTTTACATAAGCAATAGGGTAATGTTGAGGGACTTGGAGGGTATAATTCATTAGATTCCCTAGTAAGATAGAGATAAATTTCCCATATGCAGGATCCAAAATCCCTGGGCTGGTCAACGCTTCTTTGGTTGAAGGGTTTGGGTGTCCACTTAGCTCCAAAATTTTCTTAGGAGGGGAGAGAAACTGGATACCCATATCCACAAAAACTTGTGATCCAGAGGGTATTGTGATAGGATGTGGGAATATAGAGGGTCCCATCTTCAGCATCCACCGCCTTTGGGGTTAACTTAGTTTTTCCTTAAGACTTGGTACTCAACTTTGCAAAATGGAGGACGGGTACTCAAGGAGGCATGTTTGTTTTTTAGGGGCTCCTTTACTTTTGACAGGGAGTTCAATTTTTACGGAATCTGATACCCTAGTAGGGTTAGGTACTTTTCCTTATGGTTGATGATGCAATTTAATTCCCAGTCAATTGGAACCCAATAAGCAACTCATAAGTATCATATTCTAACGCAATGGCGGGGGCAGTAATTAAAAGTTTCCCAAATTCAATGGGTAAGGCAGAATAGGCTCCTATTGCCTTAGTTGAATGATTACCTGCCGTCCCATATTCAGCTTTGTGAAGCAAGTCTGGAGCCATCCTTAACTTTTGGATAAATTTGGAGGAAAAAATGTTATCTTGGGAACCGCTGTCAATTATTGCAAGGACTTTAACCTTATGTATGACTACCTATACTCAAACCACCAAAGATCTGAACCGGGAATTAACAGCCAGTAAACTACCATTAGGGATTTGTAGTGAAGCAAGTGGAGGACACTGCCACGGCCAAGCTCAGGGCCGTTAAATGCATTTGAAAGTTTTATCTGCCAGTTCTTGGCTTTCCATAGAAGAGCTGACCACCAAAATTTGTTTGTTTAACTGACCAATATAGAAGTAAAAAATATGAGAATTTTATTTTCTTGAATAGAAAGGGGTGCGTCAACTTCTATAGGCGTAACTAACACAAAACACCCTGAAGTGCTGGGAATAGAGCTAGAGCTAGAACAAGGGTCTTGAGGCACTTCAATTCCGTCAGCATAGGGAGCCTCTTGCCCTATACTGACTGATCTTTTGCTGACTTATATTAAAGGACGCTGCAAAAGCCTACTGTGTGGTTGGTTCTCTTGCAATGGGTGCAGTATAATTCAGGTTTAGGCGACTTGGGAGGTGTAACCGCTAGCACTTGGGGCCAAGGCTTGTTATTATTATTAAAGAGAGTGGGCTCAGTATGTCTAAGTAGGTCAGCTGGAATCTCCAAAATAGCTTCTCTGATATGGAGAAGAGATGTCCAATTAGACTTCAATGCTTTAAGATAAAGTAGAATGTTTGGCATATTTTTTATGCCAAAAACGAAGCAGTGATAGCGTCCTCTAAAGTAAAAAGTTTTCCTGCAAACAGCGTTTGATCTTCAAGGTAAAAACGGTGAGCAAACATAGTGGCAGTTTCTCCCCAATTAAGGCTTATATCCATAAAAGTTTGCTTCTGGTTGGACAAAGTTAAGTCGCTCTCAAATTCCCAAAGCAAGGCAGTTTTGGCGTCATCCCAAGTCTGGCAATGCATTAGGTGAGGTTTGTAATGTCTTGAGCTACACGAAGAAGACAGTTAGTTATGTGTTTGAGACGTTGGGTGTCAGTGGCTTCTTCCATAGCATTTTCATAACAAAATAAGAAGAAGATGCTCCCCTCGCCTAGGACGTACTTATCTTTGAATGACGTTTTGAATGTGCCACTGGGGGGGGTAAATGGCTATACAATGTGAACTGAATTGGAGGGACATTTTCACTTAAAGAGGAACTGATACTGTTGGACGTTTTGTAAGGGTGGAGGGCGACCACTTTATTTTTTAATGTGTTGATATCCTCAATTATTGAGTCTACTCAATCATGGGTGGCATGAAGGTCCAACTTGGTGGCAACAAGAGTGGTTAACTGCTGAATTTCACCTTTGAGCTCAGTAGTTGCATCTCAAAGTTTGAGTTGGTGTTGCTTAGGGCAAGAATTTGTTGCTCCATCCCATGAATCACAGTGGGTAAATTTGTTAAGAGTTTAAGGCGTTCTTAATCTAAAAAAGAGATCTGACGCTGAATCTTGGTTGTTCACTTTTTATTTTATAATTTTACTGGGAACTTGGGGTGTACCTGGCAGGGAGCACCAGTTTTGTTGGGACCACAGGTTTGATACCAAGTATCCCTTAATTATTTTAGGCTAAGGGATCCAAAGCTCGATGGTGTTGAAGTATACCTTTTTTGCTTCTCTTGGTTGAGAAGTCTTAGCCAGATACTTTATCTGGAAAGGCAATTCCTAGTAATATATACAGATATTAACTCAATTTAGGAGAAAAGAGAGTGTAATATTTATTTGATTAAAAACAAAACTATAAGGGAGATCAGGGAGGTTACCCAGTCCATCTCCATGTATAATAAGCCAAGATCTATTTCTCATTACCTAATTGGGATTCATTCACCGCATAGATCAGGTTTGAATCCCAATTTTAGGGCTTGAAATTAGTTTGGGATTGTCTCTGATGTAGAAAGGCTGTGATTTTCGTTGGGGATTATCACCAATAATTTTGGCAATTTGGGTTCAATTCCTGTCATCTATTTCATCCAAATCCTTAATTTGGGTAAGAATACTGAAAGTGGTCTCCATATCAACATACTACAGGTCCACTATATTAGGGGTCTTTTACTCACCTGCCTTTATTTGGCCATTTTCCCCTTCACTAGACAGTTTGCCACTCATATTTTAAATTCTTTACTAAAAGACACCGTCAAAACAGAAGCACTTTGTAGTGAGAACCACTTGTTGAAAGGCAGCAGCTGCACAGGTTTTTAAGGGTTTCTAAAACTTGATTAACAATGCCTCCTGTTTGACAATAGGAAGCACGATCTGAGCCAATATAAGTTCAGGTAAATGTGACTTTGTTTTATAAAATACTTAGGCAAACTGCCTAAAATAAACTAAAATACTAGTAAGATCTACTAAGCCAAGAACAAGAAGTATTAAAAGAGATATTTTCTTTATATATGCGTGAATATGGCAATTTAATGCTTACCTATTAGAAGACATCAGCATTGGTTTTCAGAGAATAACCTTATTTTATTCACTGACTTGCAGCATTAGACATGATATTGGTTGGAAATTTTTTTAACAAAATTAAAAAGGTGTGGCATTTGTCCGCAAGGTTGGTAAGCTTAAGTTTTGCAACTTTCCCTAATACATCTTGTAAGTCTGTTCATGGAATTAGCCATAAAATATCCCTTGATTATAAGTATAATAACTTAGAGCTTTCTTATTAAAAGCTTAAATATCATCAAAATAGTTATGGTTAATTAAAGCTAAGTCAGATCTTCTTTTGGTAGCCTAAAAGTCATTAAAACTAATTAATGAAATCAGCATTCATGCCTGAACAATTTAAGCACTAGTATCAGAATTTAATGGGAAAACCCTGGTTAAGATTTCCAACGGCCTCAAAGTGCTCCTTGTCATTAATGATCCTACTGTTATTGTCATCGCCTATGGGCTTAACTCCAAAGATACCACTAAGAAAGTCGCACTTATACTTGATCTCAACAGTGATGCATATAATATGTCCTCCTTTTGGATCTATGAAGTAAATTTACTGTTCATGCTACTGCTGTTGATAATTATCTTGGTGGTAAGTCTTTTGACAAAATTCCTTTTTTAAGCCCTTCAAGGATTACTTCAAATTCACTCACAAGGAGTACCTCTCCAATGATGTTCATGTTAAACATCACTTCTGCACTTATTGCGAGTACACTAAACATTCCCTTTTGTATTTGGCTTATGCTCTTTAAAGTTGATACCCTCTTCAATATGGTAGATATCCTTGCCAATTTTGTCAACTTTTGAAGACCATGCAAAGCATAGTCACCCTCATTTAGGTGTGGAGGGGGATCTGTTGGGCTTTTCTATAGTTTAGGTGAAGCCTCAACTTTGCGCCTCTGATTTATTTATAAATTTTTATTGATCTCTACTTAATTTATTTATTACTAAATTACTCATATTTACTTTATCAACTAAAGGTCCAAAATAATTATCAACCTAAAGATACATAGTATCATATAATTAATAAAGCCGAATTCACAACTATACAACTTGGGGCATATTGCCTTCTCAGCGCTCCACTAACCATTGAAATTAATTTTATTTAATTATTTGAGGATGGCCAACCAGGGGACAGACACATCCGATATGTAGGGAAGAGGAAAATGGAAAACAGAAGAGGGAAGAGAGCGCGAAACAATGGAACTCAAAAGATATGACTTGGCACACTTGGGTGTGGCTAGGAGCCACAGGTGGTGGATGACTAGACCTTAAGTGGCATGGCAGATCAGGGGCTAGTAGGGTGTACCGCCTATGGAGACTGTGAGGTTTTCAATGTCATAATGAAGGAACCAGATTAGAATCCAGTTGCCCATCCGCTTCTTCCATTTGTGTTGGAGTGATCCAAACAGCCAGGCTTGGAAGTGGTCGGCCAAATGGCTTTAAAACCTGACGATGGCCTGGTTGAAATTGTGGAGGATCCCGTTGAAAGCGTCGAGGGTAATTGTGTGAATGGACCATATTGCAATACTCACAATTAGAGCCCTTAGCATCTGGGGGATAGGCAAATCCATGTTGAGTGCCAGGATATTGCAGGATAGTCGGAATTTAGTTATGGTGATTGTTGAAACAAGTGCATCATGTTGGCCCAGATATGCGCAGATGGCGGGCACTCTTCCAGGCGGTGTGCTAGTGTGTTGGGTCCACCGCAGATGGCGCATGCCTTGAACATTGAGAAGGTGCAGTCAGCTGTTCTAAACGTATGGCGCATGTAGCACCACACTGTGGAGCACACTTGTGGGGATAAGAGGGGGCGGGTGACGAGGTCCCACACTTGCTTTTGGGTGTGCAAGTCATATGTAACATCTTGGTAGTCTAGGTAGTCAATCCGGGATAGAGGAAAGGATGGTAGTGGGGCAGGCGCGTTAGTCACCGTTTGTCCCCTGTGGAGTTGCACGTAACCAGTTTGAGGGTGAATGTCTTCAGATTGCTGTGCATAGGAGAAGCTCCAATCCCCTTATCTTAGGTTGTATGGGATGCGTTTGAAATATCAGTTGGTGTTGTGCGGTCTGGTGGTGGTTGGATGTGTTGCAAGGTACTTCATCAGAGTTGCAGTGTTGGAGGGGGACCTCAGATGTAGTGCCCTTGCAAAGTTGGTTTGGGCTGCCTTAGCCCAGTGGGGGGATGGTGGGTTGGGTGACGTTGTGAGAGCTACCCATGAGCCAAGGATTTGCGTTGCTTGTTCCGTGAAGTTGAGCAGCCCCATCCCGCCTTTCTTCCATGGACCGTACATGGTCTCCAGCCTGACAGGTGCGCAGTAACCAGACCACAGCCAGTTCTGCAGGAGCTTGTAGACTGCATTGGTAAAGTTGGCGGAGAAGGGAACCGCGTGGGCAGCAAACCATAACTTTGACAAGATCAGGGAGTTGGCTAACGCAACTTTTCCAGTTAGACTAGCTTTACTCCTCCGCATACATGTCATTCTTTTTGTGATGTTGTCCAAAATGTTAGTTTTGATGGTGTCAAGTGCATATCCACCAGCTTTGAGCCATATGCCCAGATGACAGACTGGGTTTGTGGCGGGGTGGTGTGCAAAGGGTAAACACAGTGGTTTTACTGGCTTGGATCGTTGTTGTGTGGTTGGATGTGTGGTTGGTTGGTTTGTGTGGTGGTGGGAGGGTGAGGCCCAGTTTGAACTGAATTTGCCCATAACAATTACCTCTGTTTTCTGTTTATTCAGCATGGCGTTACTCACTGACTCATACTGGTAAATAATGCGCTCAATCGCCCTGGCATCCCTATTGCCTGAGACTCCAACAACACAATTGTCAGCAAAGGCGAGCAGTTTGGTTGGTAGTTGTCCCTCCAACCTGATTCCAGTGAGCTTTGAGTTTACAATATGGAGGAGAGGGTCAAGGGTAAAATTTTATAGTAGGGGGCTAAGCGGGTCACCTTGTTTGAGGCCCCTTTGGGGGTGATGGTGTCAGTTAGGAAACCTGGGCCTCTGATTGCAAACCTGGCTGAGAGCGTTAGGAGGAGCGCCCAGTTTATAAAACAAGCGGTAAGTTGAAAGCCTTAAGACACTGTTCTAAGTAACCCCAGTGCACTCGGTCATATGATTTCTTTTGGTCCAGGAAAGCAAGAGCGCCTGTGGAGTTAGCTTGGCAGATGTTGGCTATTGTGTGGATGTTATCCCAAATTGAGCGATTTGGGATGAAGCCATACTGATGGGGGGAGAGGGCTGTCTGAGTAATGCAACCCAGACGCTTAGCTAAGATCTTAGTATTTTGGTGTCAGTATTGGTGAGAGAGATTGGACGCTAGTTGTTTAGGTCTGCCTGGTCTCCTTTTTTTGAAGAGTATGACCACATATGCGTCTTGGCCGCCAGGTAGAAGGGTTGTTTCCTCCAGGCACTTGTTCATAGTTGCCAGTAGTATTGGTGTGATATAGTCAAAATATTTTTTTAAAAATTCATATGGTAGGCCATCAGGCCCAGGGCACTTGTTGTGTGGAGTTGATCTTATTACCTCCCATAGTTCATCTTTAGTGATGGGTGTGACAAGGTCTGGTTGATCAGCTATAGTGTCAATATTAGCAGATGATAAAAAATTTCCAATTTCTCTAGGTGATGCGAAATCTGCCATGTACAGGTCGGTGTAAAATTGGTGTAATTTGGCCGATATTTTGGATGGTGTGGACGCCAGTCTGTCATCTGCTCGGTGGACCTGTGTGCAAGTTGCCAAAGTTGAAATTGGTTTAAAACGGTGGAAGAATTGGGCCATGTGAGTTTCGCCAGATAGGATGTTTTTGATTTGTAGCATACTTTGGTGTAGTGCTGGTGTTTTCTAAAGAGGGAGTTTACCTGTGTAGATAGCTGGAACCACAGGCGGCCCCATTGAGGACTGTATCCCTTGCAAGGTGTGTTGTTTTCTAAGTGCTGAAGCTGTCTGATAGCCTTGTTGATTGTCACTGACATCACGGCTGTTTTTCTGGAGTTCAGGTGGCAGGCTTTCTTGGTTGCTCAAGCCTTGAATATTTCCCACTTGGCGATAGGGTTCCCATTGGGTGGTCATCTTTCTTGCTGTGTTGTTAGTACCATCTCGATCCAAAGTTTAGGCTCTGGAAGATGGATGGTGCTTGGGTGAACTCTGTTCCAGGTTGGTGGCTTTTGGTATTTTTCTGAGGATGATAATGCTATCAAGACCATCTGGTGGTTGTAGAAAGGGATAATTGTTGTTGTAAAATCTGATACCTGGTGATGGAAGTCTATAGGGGCGAGCATCAGGTCAATCTGGGTCATTGAGACCAGCTGGTTATTATTGTAGTGGGGCCTCGTCATGTTGGTCAGGGTGGGGGCTTGTTTGGGAATGGTGTCGCACAGGCCCAGTGTTGCCTTTAGTATGCATAGTTCTGTGTGGCCGTGGGTTATAGCCTTAGACTTGGCCAGCTTTCAGTTATGATGTTAAGACAGCAGTTGAAATCTCCCGTGAGAAACGTTGCCTCAGGGAGAGGTATTGAGAGGATATTGGAGAAAAATTTTTGGTGGTTGTTCAAATCATTAGGGGCATACACACATGCCATGGTGAAAGTTTCTCCATTCCACTTGAGATCCACTAGAAGCAGCTGTCCCTCCAGGTGGGAGGATGTGCTTCAGATATTTACTGGAGGATTATAGTTAGTTTGAAGTACCACCTCACAGTGGTACGTCCAAAAGGATTTGGCTGGAAGGAGCATGGTTGACCATGACTCCTCATCCCCCGGTGGACAGTGGGGTTCTTGGATGGCCAAGATGTCCATGGGGATATTGCATAGGAAAGCCATTTTTTTGGCCTGGGACATGGGGGCCTTGGCTCCCGCGATGTTGAGCATCCCTATGGTGATTGTGGTAGTCCACACATCAGGAACGCTGGGGTGACCCACTGAGGTCACCCAGTTCCTTATTGCGGGTCATACTGCAAGTATGGGGCCAATTAGCCATATTGGTTCCAGCGTGTTGGTCAGCGGTCATAGTACTGGTTTTTTTTAGTTTCTTCTGGCTCAGATTACTCCATGGAGTTTGTGTATGGCGTGGGTTGGCTTGTGCCCCATCAGCGAAAAATTTTCCGCTGCTTGCATGTGGGTTTGATGGGCAGAAACTAGGTGTTGAGGTGATTGGGTTTTGTGCATGAGTGTTGTAATATTGTGATTGGCTTAAATGGTCTTCCATATCATGCGCATGAACCATATCATTACTGATCACATGTGATTGGCTGGGAGGATCCACAGTGGTGCATGGTGGATTTGCTCCAGCGTGGTTGGAGGTGTTTGATTGGTTGTGTCCAAAAATTTCAATCTTTCTGTTTCATTGGGTTATATGCAGGGGATCTATTGGTTATTCCGCTGTGCTGCCATGGCATCCACCTGAATCTGTTCTGGGGAAATCATGGTGTGAGCTTGGGTCTTGGCGGAACTCGTGGCCTGCTTGCAGGCAGTCTGTGCACAAAGATGGTCCTTGCACAAAATGGGCTTGACCAAAGCAATGGCAGCTCTTTTGCCCCAATGGAAGGTGAAAGTGGAGTCCTTAATTTTGCTGAAAGTTGGGCTTGTTTCATCCATATTGTCCTCACAAAATTCTAGTGCTTCAATCCCACACTTGACGGGGCATGTGTGGTCTTTGTGGCCTATAGCTGAGCAGAAGTCGCAGATAGGTGGGGTGTGTTCCAGTGTGATGCAGAAGGGGCGAGATATGCTGCCATCAAGGAGGTTGATGGTCACCATGCGTGGAATGAGGGTGATATCCTCTACCACATCTTGATCAGGTTCTATATTGGCTATTGCCTTCCCTGTACACAGGTGGGGCAGTAGGGAAAAATTTCTCAAATTCAAACTGTTTGATTATGCCACAACCATTGAGGCCCCTTGGAGCTCATCCTTGGGGATATCATGGTACACGGTGCTCGGGAGTCAGTCAAATATGATTAATAAGGTTGTTTGCCTCATTCCATTGTGTGCACACCGTGCAAATGGTGCGGTCTTCTTTGTTAATTTTTATGGAGAATACAACTTTCGCTGCTTCCACCACTTCCTCCACGGACATGAACCTGACGTCCACCCATCCTCTATGTAAATTTTTATAATTTACTGAGACGGTGTTTGTGAAAGTCGTGGAGAAGGCCTCCCCCATTTTTTCCATGATTCGAGGGAAGTATTGCTGACCATAATTCTAAGGCCATGCTCAAGGGAGGACAGGGGTTGGGAGTGTTCTATTTTGGTATATGCGCCCATTTTTTGCAGAAATTGAAAAACTCCAGGTGCGGCGCTGTGCTCACCTTTTTAGCGGAAGGGTGTGTCAACGTTCCACCAGGGCGTTTTTCCCTGGTGGGTTGAGAGGGCTTCAGGCCTTTCGCGATGGCCACTTTCGCCCAACTGGTGTTGTTGCGGACAAATTTGCTCATATTTCCTGGTTGATTGTTAATCTCAAATAAATTGTGTAGAATCGTGTTACTAAAAGTGATAGTAACAGGAAAGAGAACTTAACCATTGAAATCAAATTAGCATGATAATCTATTTATCATCCTCATAGCAACAAACAATAGAGACCTTATTTAAGAACTTCCTCACCCCAATGCTACCCAGCACTATTCATTATATGCCTTTGTCTATTAGCTTTCATATATTAGGTTAGGAGTCACTATCCTGATCTACTTCTAGCTATTAACCTGTATATCCCCTTTTTTTTAGTACTAGATGGTCCAACCTGTATATCCCCTTCATTAATCTTATTCTTGATTTTTCTGGCAACAAAAATAATATCATTAGTTTTTATAAATTAGACAATTTATACACTCATTTGTATATTTTATGTTGGAAGTTTTCTTGGACTGATGAGCATTTATTTAAGCTAATTCCAATTAAAAACAAGTTAAAATCAAACATCCTGTATGGCCAAAGTGTCATGGTTACATAGAATATTGAGGACACAGACTGTAAAGACAAGGCTAGACGTCAGGAGGCCAAAAGGTCAAGTTTCAAGGCCTCCCTGACCTAAAACATACCTTAGACTAACGCTGTGTACAGGCAAGATATTCTCAGGTTGGTCCTGAAGATGTGTGTGATGCCCAGCTCTGAATTACATCCAGGGCTTTAAAACGCACCAGCTATGTTACAAACAAAGCCAGTTCAATTCAGTTACTTGAGGAACAGAGTTTTAAACCCATTCTGTTTACAAGGTTGCTAAATAGGGAAGAGTTCAATTGCAATCAATTTTTTGGGTTTGGACTATCTCAAGTTATGGTACCCTGACTAATGATAGTGTGCGCATACAGGCTTGTTTAGGCTTAACACCACTTTCGCCAATCAACAACTCTTCCCACAGTGTTTAATTATAATTCCTTAAGACTAACTTTCCTTGTTAGTTAACTTATTATTAAAGAACCCCGTTCGTTTTAGTTATTTATGTTCATTTACTTAGTCTTTTTTGCTAGCCTCCATCAGGCCCAAATTTACAAAATGTATGTCATACTTGCTTTAGGGCTTATGTGCATCGTCCTTCTGTGCTGTGCTGTGTTTCCCTTATTCTCAGCAAAGGGTTCCTAGGTAGTGGAGTGGGACCTCTTCCACCACCCCTACTGGAAAAGTACATTACAGATACGCTCCTCACACAAAGAGCCTAATTGCCCTAGCAATAAATAGCTCCACCAAGAAGATTGATGAGTGCTACTAAGACTAATAATTTTGTATTTTTAAAGGACCAGCTACCAAAAATGATATTCAAATTTATAAGACACACAAGGGAGGCTTTTGTAAGAAAAGGTTAGCCACTAAGAGGGCAGTGATATATTCAGCGGGATCATGCTTAGATTGAATTCAGCATTGTGGAGCTTGACAAAGGTAGCAATATTGGTGCAGTTGGATTTGGATTTGGGTTTCAAGCCACCACCACAGCATTAATGGTGGTCTCATTGGCTTTTTTATGAAAGTTGAGGAGGTTGCGCTTACATGCATGGGAATGGTCAGAAGAGATGATGGGGATCTAGACCTTTACAAGCATCACAACAGATTTAGCAACAGCTTTGCAGAGGGGACAACAGTTGAAAGAGGAAGACAGTTTGACAGCAAGCTGATAGTCACATTGGAAAAGTTTAGCATTTGTTTTAAGGGCATAAACGTGAGGGGGAATTTGGTATCACAATCAGCATTAAAAAGATGTTTGATTTGGAATTTGGATGATTCAGTTGTTTCAACAGTTTAAGAAACCTCAGCCAAAAAGCTCAAGAATTCTGTTGAATTGAATTTTGTAACAAATAAGGTTCACAAGACCTTGTTTTCAATCCCAGTACATATAACCTTATGCCAAAGGAGAGTTGCATCGATTGAGCGGTGAAATAGGTTGATATTGAGTTGCCAACCATCATATTTGGACTAATTGCCCTTCACTTCAATGGGAAGGGCCTGGCAGTGACTTGGGTGAATAGCTATTTTGGGTGGAGGTTCAATGTGGCGGCCAATACTCTGCCAGCCTCTAGCCACCTGTCTGGACCCAGGGATTACGCACTTACTGGCGTCTCCACTGGTGACCCCATCCAGGTCAAGATTCGGCGAGATTGGCAGGCCCCTTGATAGCCTAAAATACCCTCACACTTTCTGAGGGCATAAGTTCATACTTAAAATTTTTCAAGGTGGGTTGACCTTGGGACAAATATACCACACCAAGAATGTTTTATAGCCAGTACATTTTCAAACTCAAAACCTGCACTAGGGGTGGAGGCAGTTTTACCCGCTCAGCTAACCACCCTTAAGCCATAAGTTCATACTTATGTCACCTGTTTGATGAGGGTCCAATATCCATGAAATTTTGAACAGATAGCTGACCAGCCTGGGATACAAACTAACTAATTGAATTCTTTATAATTTAAATAAAGATAAAGCAAAAAAGGTCTTTATTTTGATATTGGCCCATCAGGCGATGGAGCCCATAAACAGTGGGAACGCAGATTGGGGCACCCTTAAATAAGATAGAATTTTAACTTGGGAGAGTGGTAATAGGATACGCAAGAATATAAACCCAACTGTTGAGCCATAACTATAAAATAAATTAGGCGTGGAAACGGATGATTCCCATGGCATTCTTGTTGGGATTGATCCCTAATTCCCATAATTCAAGCAATAATAAATATGAAATTATAATTTTATTATAGACCACAACAGAATGGATTTGAACTTGTAGTCTGCTATCATTATTACTAATATCTCGATTTATAGGAATTGATGAAAAAAATGCGTTCTGTTACATTACCCCTCACAAAAGGGAAAGCCCCAAGCTTCCAAAATCTTAGGTGATGTGGAAGGAAGTCCATCAATAGGTGACCTTTATTGCAATGGGAGGAAAGGGAAATTCTGATTAGAAATCCAAGGGTTACAGAAAGCATCAATGCTCCCTTGGAGGTCCCCTGGTGGGCACAAGAGGCCTCAACTATCAGTGATCCAATTATTACCCCCAACCTCCCCATCCACCACCAGAGGTCCCAAAAACTGATTTAGAAGGCAATAAGGTTAGTTTTTTTGGGACAATGGTCATCCCCCTATTTTGTGAGCTAGCAGGAACCACAGCTCACCAAGGAAGTATGAAGTTGGCATAATATAACAAACAAGGTTCCCAAGACCTTGCTTTCAATCTCAGTACATATAACCGTATGCCAAAAGAGAGTTGATTCAATCAAGCAGCGGAATGGGTTGATATTGGTTTGTCAGCTATCACATTTGGATTAATATCCCTACACTTCAATGGGAAGGGCCTGGCAGCGACTTGGGTGAATAGCCCAATTTGGGCGAAGGTTTGATGTGGCAGCCAATACTCTTCTATCCTTTAGCCATCTGTATAGACCCAGGGAGTATGCACTTACTGGTGTTTCACACTTACAGGCATCTCCACTGGTGACCCCACCCAGGTCAAGGTGCGGCAAGATTGGCAGGCCCCTCAATACCTCAAAATAACCTCACACCTTCTGAGTCCATGAGTTCATGGATTATGGCACCTGGTTGGTGAGGGTTCAATGTCCATGAAATCCTGAACGGATTTCTGACCAACCTGGGATATAAACTAAACAATCAAATACTTTATAATCTAGATAAAGATCTAAGCAAAAAAGGTCATTTGTTCAAGATTAGCCTATCCGGTGAGAAGCCCGCAAATAGTGGGAATTCAGGATGGGCAACCAGAAACAAGATAGAATTCCAACTTGAGAGAGTTGGAATAGTGTACACTGGAATATAAACCCAACTGTTGAGCCAAAACTATGAAATAGATTAGGCGTAAAAACCAGATGGTTCCCATGTCATTTCAATAGGAAGAGCCCTAATTCCATAATTTGAGTGATTATAAATATGAAAATATAATTATAATTATAGACCTTAGCAGAATGGATATAAACCATTGGTCTGTAACCACCATTCCTAATATCTCAATATATAGAAATCAATAAATGGAATTCAATCTTATACAGATTTTGGCATCGTTGTAGTGCTGAAATTCATTGTTTGAGTGGGATGGTGCTTGGGAGAAAAAGGTGGTTTCACCATTTCCTAATTGGATGGAGTATATAATGATAGTTGAGGGTGTTTGGGGGTATGGGAGGAAGTGATATCAGAGTGTTGGCCTAATAACCAAAATAGGTAGGGGTGGAACTGTCAGTAAGACACCCCAAGTATGTACTGCCAAAGTGGTTGTGTTGTCAGAGTCAGTATCAGAGCAAATGTGGCAGTATTCTGAAATGATCTCTTGATATACTAAACTAAAACAGATTGGCCAAACTTAGAATCTAATGTTGATGCGCGCCTAGGAGGGAAGATCAGGTGCAGTGCAACTCAAGAATATGGGGGGATTTATTAAGACATATTTATGTGCTAAGGAGTGATAGTAGTGGTAGCACAGGGAGCTACAAGGTGTTTGGCACCACAAGAGACAGTGAAATGGAGGATGGGGTTTGATCCATAATCTGAAAGCCCCAACATCAGTTCCTCATACTCCTGAGGTTGAAGGTGAGAGGGGAGATTGGAAAAACTCATCACCATTGTGGTGTTGGTGGGTAAGCAAGTATTGGTTATAGTAGTTAACATATTTTTTATAAATTAATGGTGTTCTTGCAGCTGCAGCTTAATCCTCCTTGGAGGATAAATCAATATTAAAATATCCCTTTTATGGATGGAATTCTATAAATCCTGCCAGCATAAAGGTGGCAGTTGAAAGCTTAATAACTGTTTTGACAGAATGTGGGAATATTACTCATAGTTAACTTATGGTAAGTATCAGATTTCAGTTCTTGGGAGAGCACTGGAGTGAGTGAGTTGGGTAGGCATGCACAGTATGCAAAGTGAGATCATTGGAAGGACAAATGACCTGAGGAATTTGGAGGACTGGACAAACCAGTACAAATGTGTTTTACAACAGGGTGAAAAATGCTAGGAGGAGTTTTGATGCTACCCTATACTGGAGCAGCAGAAGATGGAGCTGATGACATTAGTGGGGAACTTTGCTTTGTTGATTTGGTGTTATTAATTTTAACTTTATAAAAAAAATTTCTCAAAATTGTTGTCAAGTGTAAAGAAAAGTTTTTAAGCTATATAAATACTAAAATAATTAAAATGGTGAGTATAAAAGTTTTAAGCCATGTTTTATTGAGATAAAACATATATAGAAACATGGAAATAACCCAAGAAATATATAACTAAAACTGTTTGCAGAAATAAGGATAGATCAAGGACTAGTTATAGGATAGTAACAAGAAATAACGCTACAAATTCACTTGAAAGTAGATCAATTTCATATCAGACTAATTTATATCTGCTTATCTTGCTTTTTCTATCCGCTTGATTCCTCTTTCAAACAATTTTATTGTAAAAAACTTTTACCACTCTAATTTGCTGCAACATTGATCCACTTATGTCATAAGGCCCACCACCTGCTACTCATGTGTGGGGCAGCGGTGAAACTCCTCCATTAATTTTTTTCTTGGTGGGCAAACGCTTGCAGCCTGGCTCAGCCAGTCCACCCAATTCTTCAGGTCAATTTATCCCCTTGAAAGACCTCAATTGCACCTTGTGCAGGTCCATCTGATTTGACCCCACCCTAATGCTCTCCCATGCTCCAACATTTGCTTCTGCCTTCACGTTGACTATGGGCGCTTGTTCCCATATTCTGAGAAGGTAATCATCAAGTTTACATCTGCTGCCTTCATGCTGGAGGTTTTAATGACTTTCGCCCTTTTGAGGGCTACTTTGATATTGGGTTTTCCTCTGAGGAGGATGCAGCTGCTGCAGCAGCAGCAACCCCTTTAGCATATAGAAACACTCCTGTTCCCACCACTCATATATGCCTTCCTACTAATACTACAGTGGTAGTGTTGGAAATTTAACCATATGGGTTCCTCCTAATAGTATCAGGACTAGGGAGGTTGGTTAGTTAGACATGATTGACAGCTAATCACCTAGTTTAATACTATCATTAATGAGAAGACTACTAATCTGTGCTCCCCATTTGGGAAATTTGAGCCCTTTTGAAGTATTGGGTAATAATCCCCTGATAGTAATATTGTTCATAGGTCAACACTGGCAATTAATGCTGTTAGATTCTGGCGGTTGACTCAAAAATAAACCATTTGACAACCAAAAGATCGGGCCAAATATCCTCCTAATGCTCAAGCTAATACTCTGTTTAAAGCCTATTGCAATAACATGGCTTGGGCCGATTATCACAATGTGGATTTAATTATATTATCAAAAGCCTGGGACAAATAACTCGCACATTTAGGCCGTTATTCACTGCAATAACACAGCTCAGGCCAATTATTGCAACGTCAATTTAATTATCAAAATCTCAGGCTGAATATGATCACATACTTAGGTTGACCTTCTCTGAAACTACTTGGCTCAGGCCAATTAACTCAATGTCAAATCAATTTGATTGTTTTATTGGAAGCTCATGCCAAATACACTCACACGGTTAGGCCAATTATCACTGCACCAAACCTCAGCAACTAGTTCTGACTAATTGGGACCAACATTAGAAAATCAGCAAGAGAAATTGTTTGGGATCAACCTTAAGATACCGTCTACAAATCACATGAACAAAAATATGAAAAGAAATTAATCAATATTATAGCACTTTCACATGGACCACCCATTTGGGAGTACCTAGTGCTATCAATAGAGGCCTGCTGACAGCCCAATTAAGGGCATGTCTTTTATTTAAATTGACCACAAAATCTCCCAGAATTCATATTTCATCAACAGAATGACAAAACTCATTTTAAATCGATCCTAGGACCATTTTATACTCTCATTGTTACAATTTTCCTGAAATCCTCCCGAATATGAGAGTATTTTGCCACCAACAAACCTAGCAATAGGTCTCAGTCATATCAGCCTAAGAGCTGAAAAGAGGTGGAAAATAATCTGTGAGATTGCGTGCTTGAATGTGGCCAGGAGATTTCTAAGAAAGGTATAAATACCGGTGCCTGGCCTAATAATAATTATCAATAAACTAGTATTAAATAAATATTTATTTATTTTTTGAGTTTCAAAAAGCCCCTTGGGGCTCCTAGTGTGGGCAACTATTGCGGGATGAAGGCCTGGGGTACTGCCCCCCACCACACTAGGGCTGCGTGAATCTAAGCCGCCCTCAAATATGGGGCCTGACCATGGTTGGGAGTAGCTCACGCTACCCCCTAAACTGACATATGCCCGCCCTGTTTAAGTATTAGGCAGCTCATCTGCACCAGCCAGGACAAGTGATATGCCTCTCATCCCCCTTGTGGAGGACAAGACCTGATGACCCCCAGGTTTAAGGCCCCTGAGGGGGGAGAAGCCAAAGCCCTCCCCTTTGTCACCTGCTTTTTTAGCGGAGTTATGCTCTCCAGCCCCTTTTTGTCCAGGAAGCCTTGGAGTCCTTTCAGATCAGCCTTAATTTTCTTGCATGATCCATTTCACTGCCAGCCAGCTCATGTCAACCAAACCAGCAGCTAGCCAAGCTTCAGGATAACATGGCAAACTGCGGCGTTTATTGTAGGCAGGTGCACCAGAGTGCAGCCAACCAGGATTGCCCCTTCCTTGTCCTGGGGTCTGCACCCGTGCAACCCCAGCTTGTGGGGAGGCCGTTTGACAGGCACCTTGCCTGACTCGTACCCCCTCCTTCCTGCCCATATTCTCCTCTCAGGGAGTGGTAGACACCCGCAAGAACAGGTTGTCACATTCATCACTACCATCCTGCACTTCTTTCAGGCCACTACAGGACCTGACCAATATGCCTCTCTGGGTTCTGGTGTTAGTTACTCACCCATGTTTCCAATAGCTTTCCCTGGTTGTGCCATGCGGAGACCCCAGCTTGCCCTACCTAGCTCCCTAAAAATTAATTTTATTTAATATTCTTTCTGATTTGTATCCTGAGTCGCTTTGGAGATCTTTGGCAAGCTGGGATCTCAGGATCCACATCTTGTAACTTTGCCTGCCTCAGTTGAAGTTCCTGATTATGGAGGGAAAATCAAACCCAAAATTGGCCAGAAAAGTCAGAGCAATTTGAGGATACCTAATGAGTTTCTGAACGGTCAAAATATCATAAACCACTGGCAAAATTAAGGATCAAGTGGCCAAACTTCAGCCTGAATAAGTGTGCGTGAATTAGACAATCAAGTGAGAAATCCTCAGAAATTCACAAATGCCAAGGATGTCGACCATTAATTACTAATTGCTTGGTCTTAGTGAAATCCTAGTTTGATGTCAGCTGCAAATCATGGCCATTGTGGAATTTTCTGGCGATAAGCTGATTTTTTATTATCAAATGTCTAATGATGATTTTACTGCCCCAAATCTGATTATTGGCAACTAAAGCTGAGGATGCTCAAATTTATGTAATAATAGGAATTTATATATATGACTGACCAGCAAATTGTGCCAAGGATGGGTTGATATAATATTTGGTGATTAGGATGAGCAGATTAGGAGGGAATTGGTATTACAGACAACTGATGATTGGTTGAAGTTCCAGCTTGGATAGCTGATGGGTTTTCATAGTGCAGTAGCCTAGAGTATAAATAGTTGTTATTCCCTCCAAATAGAGATCTCTCTTTCGCCCACATTTATTTATTTGAAGTAGCAAGAGCCACTAAGGTGGGTAAGGGTGGGACTAAAGCTTCCAGAGGCAGTGGGGGTGATGCGGCTGAGTGGCCAATGCCGCCAGCTCCCATACCTCAGCCCTACAAGAAACCCCCAATGGGAACCTGGCTAACTGGCCACCAACGATGATGGTCTGATGACCATCAGCTATGAAAGTGGTGCATCACGGGAGTGCCATAGCCACTCAGGATGCTGGATGGACTTGCCAGGGCACACCCAAGAGAGGCTGATGATTGTCCATGAGGGAGAAGGAGAAAGGGGTCAGGCCACCCAGAAGGGGGCTGAGGACCACCTGTGCATTCCCAAGAAGGACCATGGGGCTAAAGCAAAGTCGTTGGTATGCTGGGTTGGTGGGCTGTATGTGGACTTGTAGGTGTAGTAGCCTATGAAGGCAAAACAGCAAAGGTTAGCCATTCTCCATACTGGTTGGCCTGGCACACTAGCGGAGCCCACTGTCCAGAAAAGAAATTTTCTTACATTAGTGCTCACTACAGGGGGATTTTCTAGAGTGCTGCTCAAGTATTTAGAGGACAAGTTAGGAGGTGGTGGAAACCACCAGTTCAGACCCAGCGCTCCTTGAAGGGGGTGCTGGGGTGTTTTTGGCCCACCATCAGGGTGGGTCATGGCGGAGGAATAACATCTGGTTAAGTGGCGGGAAATGTCAGAAAATTAACCAGATGGATTCCTCCTAATAGTATCAGGACTAGGGGTCAGTTAGTCAGGCGTGATTGCCAGATAATCGCCTAGTTCAATACTATCATTAATGAGAAGGTTACCAATCGGTGCTCCCCATTTGGGTGGGTTGAGCCCTTTTGAAGTATTGGGAATAATCCCCAATATTAATACTGTTTGTTGGTCAACAGCGGTGATTAAAGCTGAGGATGTCAACTGATTGATTACTAATTGTTTGGTTTTGGCGGAATCCTAGTTTGACGTCAACTGCTAATCATAGGCCACTGTGGTATTTTCTGGCAGAAAGCTGATGTTTTCATTATTAAATGTCTAATGATTATTTCGCTGCCCCAAATATGAGTACCAGTGACTAATGCCAAGGATGCTCAAAGTTATGTAATAATAGGAATTTATATATATGACTGAATGGTGAATTGTGCTAAGGATGGGTAAACATACTATATGGTGTTTAGGATGAGCGGATAGGGAGGGAAATGGTATTGCAGATGACTGACAATTGGTTGAAGTTCCAGCTTGGATGGCTGAGGGGTTTTTATAGGCGCAGTAGCCTAGATTATAAATAGTTGTCATTCCCTCCAAATAAAGATCTATCTTTCACCCACCTTTATTTATTTAAAGTAGAAAGAGCCACTAAGATGGGTAGGGGTGGAACTGGAGATCTCTGAGGCAGGTGCAGGGTGATGCTCCTGGAGTGGCCGATGCTGCCAGCTCCCATACCTCAGCCCAACAAGAAACCCCCAGTGGGAACCTGGACAACTGGCCACCAATGACTATGGACTGATGGCTATCATCCATAAAGGTGGTGCAGCGTGGGAGTGCCATAGCCGCCCAAGATGGGGGATGGACTTGCTGGGGCATACCCAAGAGGGGCTGGCGATTGGTCATGAGGGAGAAGGAGCAAGGGGTTGGGCTACCCTGGAAGGTTTCTGAGGACCACCGGTGCACTCCCAAAAGGACTATAGGCTAAGGCAAAGTCGTTGGTCTGCTGGTTTGGTGGGTTGGACGTGGACTTGTAGGGGGATTGGTATGCCTATGAAGGAGAAACAGCAAAGGTCAGTCAGTCTCCATGCTGGTTGGCCTGGCGCACTAGTGGAGCTCACTGTCCTCAAAAGTGATTTTCTGACAAGTAGTATCTTTTGCAACTTATCTTCACATCTCCTGGCCCACTTTTTGTATGATGCATTGATGGCAGGGCTTTCAGCCTATAGAACCAACCCATTCTCCACTTTATTGTATCTTCCAGTGCAGAGTGCCTTGCTAATCCTCATGCCACTGCTACCCTCAACTCCCACTACCCCCAGATTTTCTAACAGATCCACCCATCTGCTTACCTTACCATGGCACTAGCTCATTGCTTTTGGACTAAAGTTGGCAATGGTCAACACATTTACCCTATCTGTTTTACTTTAGACCATACCAAAAAAGCCTGCCCCGCACTGCTGACACTGGCTCCACCTCAGAGGCTGTGCCAGCTGCTTCTGCATAGGGTGTTTTGCTGCCCCTTTCACCCCAGCCCACTCAATTGCTGGGCCAAAACAAAGCTTCTGCCCCCACCCATACCTCCCACCTCACTTAATCACCTGCATTAAGTTCAGCATCTCAGGATCAGTTTTGTACTATTGTTTCCACCTGATCACCATCCCATTTGCTCCCCACAACTAAATTTCTACCGTTGCCTCATTAACCTTAACCAAAATCCAAGGGAAGTATTGGATGAGGTTAATATATCAGGTGAAATCATTTCATCCTTACCTGAATTCATTGCCTTTGATCAATTTTGGAACTCTGAAATTGATGCACTTCCCAACACCAAGCAGCATGTTCTTAAGGTAAATGCCAAACCATTCCTTAGTGACCATCAGCTTGTTGTGATGGCAGCCTCATCTCTTAAAAATATTCCCTCTGTAAGGCCTATCAATCAGTCTCCATACTAGAAGGTTTGTCCAAGACCATATTCCCCTCTGAATTTCCCTGCACTGCATAATCTGAAATCAAAAAGTTTCACAGGGCCACAAATGCTGCTATTGTGAAAATTTGGTCATGATCAGTATTTAATGAAAGAGGTATACCCCTTCAAATACCTTTCAGATATCTTATATGTCTCATTTCCATATAGATTATGAATATCACCTCGCTAGTTATTTTGAGGCCCTCAGCATGGCCCATATTACCTCAATTGAACCTCCCTTTGATCATCTTGCACCTCACGCCATGGATGCCCCCATGCCTTTGCTGTCTGCCTTAGTCAGAGCTAAATATGGCATTGGTTTAGGTACCAAACCACCTCCCAGTTTACCCTCCCCCTCCGCCATGGTCTGTTAGTGGTTAGCCGCTTTCCCACCTGGTTGGTGTCTTTTCAGTTGGTTTTGTTTTGAAACACTTGTGTGGGCATTTCGGTTTGGTAGTTAGGGTTATTATTATTATTGCTCTTTGAGCACTCGGTATGTCCGTCCCCTGGATGGCTTACCTCACATAAACATTATATTTACTTATTTTCACAAAAGTATAAAAAATTGAATGTATAATTGTTTGGTTATTATAAACTGTTTCAAGTTTTAATATTCTTGCAGCTTTTTATTGTAAGGTTACGAATCGAGCGATTCGTCTAGAAGCTTAAACGATTTATCTATTAGAAATTCTAGTATTTAGCCAATCGGATCGGTACACACTATATACAAACATTTACTTGTTCGCCTCAATGAAGGCGAAGTTTAAGATGAGTGATTTTAAAGTAAGGCGTTTTCCTAACACAAATTAGTAATTTTGCCCTAAATTTGTAAATTGTCAATCTATATATTAATACGTGATGAGAAAATTTTGTACCCCTTTTAAGCATATTGCACTTAAGGAGGAGTGTAAGATTTGGCATAGTTAAAGTTTATATGAAGAAGGAGTGCAGAAGCCTAAAATTTATACTTTTTCATAATAAAACAAAAAAAATCATATATGAGAAGTGAAAATACTATATGTTTTTAATGGTAATCGGTATATTGTTACGGGCTGAGGTGTTTGATATTCGGTTGATTCGATAGTTTAAATGGGTTTGCCAAGCGGTTGGTGGTTTTGGGTTGATTTGTAAGCTTGATGGTTTTGATAAGCAGTTAATAATTGGTTGATTCGATAAATCAATCGGTTTTGGTAAGTGGTTGATGGTTTTGGTTGTTTAAATAAGTTTATATTTGTTTTACGAAGCGGTTGGTGTTGATTGATTTAGTATTTCAATGGTTTTAATTAATGGCAAGTGGCTGGTGGTTTTGGTTGTTTCGATTTCGATAAGTTTAGTTTAACAAAGCAGTTGGTGATTGGTTAATTTATTATATTCAATGGTTTAGCCAAGCGGTTTAGTGGCTATCAATATGAATTATTTGATAACCTATAAACACCGTATTGAAGCACGGGTATCTGGATGCTAGTTTTAATAAAATTGCTAAGTAGAATCCGCTATTAGAAGAAACTGATATTCTAATACTAACTTCCTATTCAAAAGTTAAGATTCATGAAGTTGCGTTATATTTCCTTGCAACGTAACAGTAGTAAGTTTTCTTAATATAAAATAGTTTCTTAGGTTAAAATGCTAAAAAGTAAATCGTTGATTATATTTTTGAGTTGGTTCATAAATTCAGGTTATTGGATGGAGTCAATCTAATAAAAGCTAGGCACAATAACGGCACCTTTTATTGATAAAAAATGATAATTTAGTATACTTCAAATGAGTTCAAATCACTTTAGAATTTAAAGGCGTTGCTTTGCAGATTATATGATACTGACTGTATTAAAGTGAATAAAACAAAGAGAAAATGTGATAGTGAGGATAATAGTATAATGATACAATATGACTATTTATTTTTACCGAATGAACCCCATGTTACAGATTTTGGTGCGACATAAAACCATACCCCTTGGCTGTTTGCGGGGCATCAACTTTTTCTTATGGTATTGCATGGCTTTTAGCATTCCAGGAGTATAATTGGTGCTGATAGATGAATCTAAAGTGGGTGCACTGGTGTTAAGTAACTTAATTTACTTACGTTATGCCAACGTTAAAGAGCGCGAGTAAAAACAGCAGGTAGGATTGGAACATGGTTAGCAGGTTTATATTACGTCCTTTAAATACTAGTTTGGTGGCTACCCTATGACTAATACCATAATGCTGTAGATTCAAGAACCCTGTTTGAATTGGAGTTAGCATAATTAATTCAAATTTTTATTATTGCAAGATTAAAATCTAAACCGTTTAACTTCAATGAACTCATCGATCACGTGGTTTCAGTTATTACTTGTGAAATTACTCGTGATGTTTTCATACTGGATCATTTGACTATTCAGAAACATGTCGAATAAATGATAAGTGTGACTTACAACTTTATCAGAATATAATCGGGAAATTATGCCTCCTCAATAAAACCCTTTTTGAAGTCGGCTCCATCTTCCAACCTGACTTATAGAATTTTGCTCACAAATACAAATTATATCTTATGTCTGGATTGGGTCCAAGTGTAAACTATAAGCAACTTAGGATATACAGTGCTGAGTATATACATTATGAATGCCTATTATAAGTCAGCTAAAATATGGCGCCGACTTCAAAAAGGGTTTTATTGAGGAGGCATAATTTCTCAATAATTTCATACTTTTTAGAGCCTTTTTAAAGGAGGCTCTTTTTCCCCCAAAAAATTTTTTCAAGAAGGTTATTTTTCCCAAAAAAAACTTTACCCCAGTTCTTCCCCCCAAAAAAATAGTGCATTTTTAAAAGTGACTCTTTTTCCTACTTTTATTAAATATTACTATCTCTATATATCCTTTTTGACCCCTTACTATTTCTCTATAAAAATAAAACTCACTGTATATATTTTATATATAGTATCTTATAAATAAATATACTAATAATTCATTTTATCAAATTTAGTTGATTTTATTGGTCAAATTATACTAAATTTACTGATCACCATCTACAATAATTCATTTTATTAAATTTAGGTAATTTTATTGGTTAACATATGCTGAATTTACTGATCGCCATCTACAGTAATTCATTTTATTAAATTTGATTGCTTTTATTAGTCAATCTATGGTAGTTTTATTGATCACTATCAAAATAATTCAATTCTATCAAATTTTAGATGAGTTATTAGTCAAATTATGCAAAAACAATAGCCATCTATAATGATTTAAGCTTGTCCCGCTATGATCTCATACTGCCTGGATTTTGAACATACCCCCAGCCATAGGACATATATCGTATTAAAAGTTGCTTCGAAGCTATCGCTCCACCGATGCCGGAATTAAGTTTATTTGGAGTTGTATTAGTCCCACAATTATCCATCGCTTCCGAGCTTATTTTGATATACCTACTAATTAATGGTCAGATACTTGACCAATACCTACAAAAGTAAAATGGGACCTAAGTTGGAGCATTTTCTATTTTTGAAGAAGATGATCATCCAAATTGGTCCAGTATTTTCAGAGTTATGCGCGAACAAACAGAAAAAAAACATACATACAGGTCGAATTGAGAACCTTCTCCTTTTTCAAAGTCGGTTAAAAAGGGAACTAAATTCCAACTTTTTTGATCAGAGGATAGGGTTTGAATTTACGAATTTAAATTCAATAAACATATTTGTTTAATACAATGATAGACCAGACTTAAGCTTAGCATCCACAAAAAACTTGGAATATTCCGACCTTGCCCTAAATTGAGGCTTAACGTTTCAATTCATTACTAAATTATTTCAACGTCATGTTTTATCCTAGATGTAAGTTTAAGATAAGAGCTAAAACATATTTTTTGGAAAAAAAGAACCACCCTCAAAAAAGCTCTTTAACACATTCGTCGCCCAGCGTGATTCAGTTGAGTTTCTCACGGGCCCAAATGTGACTGACAAATTGTCGAATGCCAGGAAGCGAGAAAAAATATTAAAAAAGTATAATCTATTGTCCCAATTATCCAAAATCACCACAAATGTGTTTGGACTATTTTAACAAATACTATAATATACTGTAATATAAATAATTTTTTATCAAAAATATAAATTAATAAAAAGTATGGTATAATATGAATTTTTTAATATTTTTATTTTATATCTAATCTAACCTCTACCCATGCAGCTAGGAACTTCGTTTTGTGCGCCTTTTTCTTACGTACTCCTTCAGGGCTCCAATGGTAGTTTTTTATGGATTTTACCACTTCGATTTCATTTAAGACGTCATACCTGGAAATATATTGGACTAGTGGAGTTACCCAGACATTGCTCAGGTTTATTTATTATCAGCTGATTTGAACTGATTAATTTAAATTTTATATTATAACTAGCAAAACCCAGCTGACATTTTCCTGCATTTGTATATTTATTTATATAAAAATGGATGGTCTGTATATAATATAGAATCTATAATGTGTTGCATAAAAATGTGGAAAAATGAAAGATGACTCATACTGATAAAATTCCATTATTTTATTAATATAAATAGATGATGAAATATATAAATTTTTTATAAATAATTCATGTGAATGAATAATTTTGACTATTCCATTTGCTATATAATTGAACCAACTTAAAATAATTGAAACTAATACTAACATCTAGTGTATCACAAGTGGATAAACAATATTTTTGGTTTTCTGATTTGGTGTATAGATGTACAGAGTTTCTGGATTTCCTACTCTGGAGCAAGCAACATATAGTTGACCATGCAAAAAATATAAATTTTCTAAATTTAATCTGGCAATGTGCAGTGACTGCCCTTGAGCTTTGTTGATTGTCATCATAAAAGCAAGACACACAAGAAAGTGTAGTCATTTGAATGTGAAGTGCAAATTAGTGGAAATTATTGGAATGTGTGAAATCAGCACATCTTCTCCTTTACATTTGCTGTTAATTATTGTTGCTTCAATCACATTTGGCATCAGTTTTTTCATGGAAAGTCTAATTCCATTGCACAACTTTGGTGGGTTCAGATTCCAAAGGAGCAGTATTGGTGAGCCAACTTTCAAGGTTAATATATGCGGTGGCATTCCAGGAGGCTCCAATGAATTGAGAAATTTGACTGGATAATTAACAGCTTGATCCTCTTCTGTAACTGTATCAATGGATTTGTATTCCATAACTGCACCAGGAATTTTCAATTGAATCTTATTATTGATTAGATTGATGTCATCATTTTTAGAGCTAAGATAGCTCACTCGCAAAGCTAATCATGATTCCTGAAGTTGTTGGTGATGTTTGGGAAAACCTTCTTTTCAAGATCTTCAATTGATGACAGAAGTTGACAGAAGTTTGGTGGGAATGATATCTCCTGTGTTTCAGGATCAACTGGAAGTTTACCATCACCCATATCCAAAAGTTGCTTGGCAAATGTTTGTTCAGAAACATGTCTAAGTATGTACACACACATATTGGTTGACAATGTAATTTTCTTTTCATGTCTCCAGAGAGCTGAATTCTTTGGGCATGCATTCGGCTCATCTGCTGGTGTTGATCTTGGAATGATGGGCAAAGTTTGATGGAAATCACCATCAAGCTGGTGGTGATGTTTGGGACCATCTAGTACTAAAAAAAAAAAAGCTGGTGGTGATGTTTGGGAAAACCTTCTTTTCAAGATCTTCAATCGATGACAGAAGTTGACAGAAGTTTGGTGGGAATGATATCTCCTGTGTTTCAGGATCAACTGGAAGTTTACCATCACCCATATCCAAAAGTTGCTTGGCAAATGTTTGTTCAGAAACATGTCTAAGTATGTACACACACATATTGGTTGACAATGTAATTTTCTTTCATGTCTCCAGAGAGCTGAATTCTTTGGGCATGCATTCAGCTCATCTGCTGGTGTTGATCTTGAAATGATGGGCAAAGTTTGATGGAAATCACCATCAAGCAGTATCAGAACTCCGCCCATTGGATGTTGATCACTTCAGAAATCTCACAGAGTATGATCAAGTTCCTCAAGTCCTTTCTTATGGGCCATGGTACATTCATCTTAAATAAATGTGTTGGCATGTTTTCAATACAGTTGCCATTCCAGATGTTTTTCTAATGTTGCAAAGAGGATCTAAAGCTATATTTAAATTCAATGGTATCTTGAGAGCTGAATGTGCTATGCGTCCTCCATCAAGTACATTGCTGCAATCCCTGATGATGCCACAGCCAGAGCAATCTCATGCTTCATTCAAATTTTGGCGAGTATGAAATTGAGAAGAAATGTTTTTCCTGTGCCTCCTGGTGCATCAAGAAAAAGAAGTCCACCATTTGCACCTTGTACATTCTCCATAACTGTGTCATATGCAAGTTGTTGGTCATTTGTTAAGAGCCTTCTCTGAGCCTCAACATAAACTTGTAGCACATTGACATTGTATTGTTTTTCTCACAATACGTCTCTATCAACAACATCATTTCTGTCACATTCTGGTGAAAATAGCCCAAGCTGATTAAGGATTTTGTTGTTAATTGACATGCACATATCCTCAAGTGATATCAGTGCTTCATTGAAAATGTCTTCCAAATACTGTACATCCAGGCTGGGGTTGTCTCTGCATGCTTGGATAAGTATGTCTTTGCTCATACTCTCTTTGTATTTTTCCCATAGATCTTTTGGATCAGAAGGTGCACAGGTTGTCAAAATTATGGTGAACAGGGTTTATATTTGGTGAGCATGACATGTTTCAGATGCTTCTGCAAATGTGTTGTCCCAATGTTGATCATTTTCTAGCAAACCAAGTTTAAAACATGCTTCTCTGTATGTCTGACACACTTGACCATTGATGTTTTTGATTGCTTGAAATGATGTCAGTCCTTTGACCATGTAAAGCAGCAAAACAAATAGTAGCATTCAGAATTATTTGGATGAAGAGTATATAATCATCCCAATATGCCAGTAGAAAATATGCCAGATATCAAAGAATGGCTGGCACCTCATTTCTTCTGCAAATTTCTTTGTTGATTGATTCCAAGTATAATAGTGTAGAACTTCATGATACAGCAACGTTTTTGCAAATTTGTCAGTTGCACACAATTGGAAAAAAGCAGTCAACGTTATGTTTGGTGGATCTTCAGCTCTCTGGGGTGTTTTATCTTCTGTGAAGTAGACTCATTGACCATTTTCCAAGTGAACACTGAGATGCATGACAGCAGAAAAGCGTTCATGAATGTCAAAACCAAGAATTCACCATACAGCTTCATTACTGCTAATATAACGTTCCATTTGAAATTGTTTGAATTCATTGATGGGTGCTTTAGGATTTTTAAGTCCAAAAACTGCCATATTGCTGCCTTTATTAATGTATTTACATATGTATTTGATTGACTTAACTGAATTACAAGACATTACATTGATATGCACATTGAATGATTTTGAAAGCATAGTAGAGTAGGGCACAATCCATTGGTTATCAATTTCAAAATCAACGTTATTGATTTTAATAGTTGTTGTGTGTCCTCCATCATCTGGTTTTTGTCATCTGTACAGTGGATAACCATCAACACCAGTTTGTGTTTCTGGTAACAGCTGATTTGGATATTTTTTGGTGCATTTTCCATTTTTCATGCATGGCAAATGTGGGTTGTGTAGTCCACATGGTCTGTGAATCATATTTTTTTGACAATTTGAAATAATTCTGGATCTTCTTCTAGATTGAGCAGCTCAGCAGTAATGATATCATCAATTTTAGTTGGAACAATTTTTTAACTAACCAAATTAAGATATAATCATATGGTAGACCTCTTTTCTGCCATTCAATGGAATATATCCAGCAGTGAGTTTCTTTGTATATATGGTTTTTATTGATGAGATCCATTAAATGTATCAATTTTTGTTTGAAAACTCTTGCTGTGAGGTCATGCTGATGGGATGGTTGCTGGCCAGGCAGAAGTAAATCTTTGATTTCAATCTAAGATGGATTGCATGTGAACGTGATGAAAAGATCTGGACATCCATATTTATGAACATATGTCAGAGCATCTTGAGCATATTCATGCATGTGTCTTGGACTTCCAGTATACAAAGACAGAAGTATAACATTTTGTCCAATGTTAGCAACATTTCCATCCTTTGTGATTGTATCTTGCAACTGAATATACTCTTTAACTCTGAGCTAAGATTGATTGTAACAAATGTAATTGAGTCATTCACTTTTGACTTTAGCGTACATATCAAGGATGAATTGTTTGAAAAGTTGATGATACTTCAGGATGAGGTTGGATTGTTGTGCTCAAATCATGATACAATATGCATAAAACCTATACAACTGACATTTTTTTTGTTGCAGCACCTGTGACAGGATGAGTTTGATACAATTTGAGATGATATCCATCCTTTCTGCATGGAAACATTATTAATTATTGAAGTGCATCATATGATTGGTGTGTTTCAGTAACACGTTGCTTGGTTTGATCTTGTCTTCTGATAACAATATCTCATCAGGTAATCTCTGTTCCAACAATAACAGTTGATACAACAGGGTCCATTGGAGCATTGAAGCGTCTTTCATGCCCATTTGATGGTGTTTTTTCTGCTCTGATAATGACTTTCAAATCATCCGCTCTCACATTCTGCAATGCAGATTTGAAATCTCTGACTAAACAGTTGTGCTCATGGAATAATGCTCATAATTCATCAATAATTTCCCCATATTTTGCTTCACTAAATGCACATCTTTGATTAATCTCCTCCTCCACATTGTCCATGAGATAAATTTACAAAAACTGTGGATCTTGGGACCATCTAGTACTAAAAAAACTGTGGATCTTCTTTGGGTACTGGAAGAATTGAACCAATCTGATGATACACTTGTTCTTGCACTTTGAATGTGGGCATGAAATTACCATATCTCACAGTATTCATTGCTCCAAATGATGTCATTTGAAAGCATGAGTTTTATTTCTGAATATGCTCTAGAAAGTGTTTGGACTCTTGAGTAGCTCCAGTCATGTAAGTTAGAAGTGGTTTTGGTGGCTCAGCCAGTGGTGGCAAATTGACTTTGCCATTGGAGCAACACATTTCAGGCATTTCTTTCTGAAACTTCAAAGCGTGACAATGTAAGAACAATGTAGCCATTGGACCAATAACAACATTGTGATGCAATTTTAATCACAGTTTTTATTGTATTTGAACGCCACTTTCTTGAGATTGATTCTGATTCTTGATTGAGTCTGCCATGAGCATTCAGCTTCATGTCATGTGTATTGCTCTTTGGGTGTTGCAGCAGCTCTTGAAGTAGAATCTCTTGCTTAAAAATTTTCAACTCATAAATTGTGCTGTTGAGATGTTTCATCAGCTCTTGAAGTAGAGGCTCTGATCTGGTCAGTTTACTGGCGTGCATCTTGCTCTTCTGATGTTTCAGCAGCTCTTGAAGTAGAAGTTCTTGCTCAAAGATATGCAACTTGTACATCATGCTGTTGAGATGTTTTAGCAGCTCTTGAAGTAGAAGCTATTGCACAAAGATGTGCAACTTGTACATCATGCTGTTGAGATGTTTTTGCAGCTCTTGAAGTAGAAGCTCACACTTGCTGGTTTTCAACTCATGCATCTCACTCTTCAGATGTTTCAGCAGCTCTACTGGCTGACCATTGTTGCGCATGTCTGGTTGATATTCCAATGGTTGCTTTTTTGGGTGTAATTTCATGTTATTTCCAGTTTTTAATATTTAGTGTTGGATTTCAGGTTTTGTAAAGATGCTCATTGGTGCATTTTTGCACATAGATTCTAACAACTTGACTCAGTGGAAGGTTTTTCACCACTTATAATAAAAACAATTAAACCTTAAAAGGTTGATTTCAACCAACTTTGAAAAAGAAGAAGGTTATCAATTTGACCTATATGTATGTTTTTTTCTGTTTTTCACACATAACTCTGAAAATACTGGATCAATTTTAATGATCATTTTTTTCAAAAATAGAGGATGCTCCAACTTAGGTCTCATTTTACTTTTGCAAGTATTGTCAAGTATCTGCTCATTAAGTTAATAAGTATATCAAAATGAGCTCAGAAGTGATGGATAGTTTTGGGACTTATATAACTCTGGATAAACTTAATTCTGGAATTGATGAAGCAATAGCTTCAAAGCACTTTTTAACCAACTTTGAATAAGGTGAAGGTTCTCATACTGACCTGTATGTATGTTTTTTAACCAACTTTTTTGTTATATTTCCTATAACTGAGGGGTATGTTCAAAATCCAGGAAGTATGAGATCATAGTGGGATGGGCTTAAATCATTATAGATGGCTATTGTTTTTGCATAATTTGACTAATAACTCATCTAAAATTTGATAAAATGAATTATTTTGATAGTGATCAATAAAACCATCATAGATTGACTAATAAAAGCGCCCAAATCTTTTAAAATGAATTACTGTAGATGGTGATCAGTAATTAAGCATATGTTGACCAATAAAATCACCTAAATTTTATAAAATAAAATATTGTAGATGAAAATCAGTAAATTTAATATAATTTGACCAATAAAATCAGCTAAATTTAATAAAATGAATTATTAGTATTTTTGTTTATAAGATAATATATATAATTTATATACAATGAGGTTTAATTTTATAGAGGAATAGTAAGGGATCAAAAAGGATATATAGAGATAGTAATATTTAATAAAAGTAGGAAAAAGAGCCACTTTTTAAAAACGCACTAATTTTTTTGGGGTGGGAATTGGGGTAAAGTTTTTTTGGGGAAAAAAAAAACTTTTCAAAAAAATTATTTTGGGAAAAAAGAACCTCCTTTAAAAAAGCTCTAAAAAGTATGAAATTAAGAAATTATGCTTCCTCAATAAAACTCTTTTTGAAGTCAGCACCATATTTTAACTGACTTATAATAGGCATTTATGATATTTATACTCAGCACTGTATATTATAAGTTGCATTGTTTACAATTGGATCCAATCCAGACATAAAATATAAAGTTTATTTGTGAGCAAAATTTTTTTTAGTCAGGTTGGAAGATGGAGCCAACTTCAAAAAGGGTTTTATTGAGGAAGCATAATTCTTAATTCTATACTTTTTAGAGCTTTTTTTAAAGGAGGTTCTTTTTTACCCAAAAAAATTTTTATGTTTTTTATTATGTGCAATATTGGGGGATAAGAAGTGAACCCTATTTATAAGTCAATGCTTTGATTTAATTAACTTGGTGCTTGTACCAAGATAGGCATCAATCTGGTATTAGCTTTGAGCCAAAAAAGGAAATATGGATGTTTGACCTATTGGAACTCTTGAATCTCAGCTCACTTTGACAGAATGGCCAATTATATATATAGATATATATACCAACATCCATATACATATATATAATTAATAAATTTATTTTTATTACTACGTTGGCTCATCACTTTTTTAGTTTTACTTACACTTGCAATATTAGCTTTAACTATATAAATAGTTTTAATGATAAAAAGTGATTAAATAAAAGTGATTGTGCTAGGATTTAAACAACCTACCTTTATAAAATTTAAGAGTCATAAGCTGAACCAATTATGCTATAGGAGTTATTTTTTTAATCAATTGTTTTTGATCCAAAGTTTTGATTTAGATTAACTTCTTAAGAGCCAAATAACCACTAACCACTAAAAAACCAACTAAAATATTGAATCAACCAAAATATTTAACTGCTCAGTTGTAACTTATAACAATTCCCATTAGGAACATATAAGATTTTCACCTTTACATATAAAACTTTATATTTTACTATGAAAATATTAAATTTTTAGAATTATAAACCTTCTCCATAAAAAATACTTCTATATGCAAACTTTCATAGCGATTGGTCAAATAGTGTCAGAGTCTATAAAGCACATATATATATATATGCCAACATCCATTTATATATATATTGGGTCCAAGTGTAAAACATAAAAACTTAGAATATATAGTGCTTAGTATATATATTATAAATGGCTGTTATTAGGCCATTTAAAATATGACATCAACTTTAAAAAGGGTTTTATTGAATATTTATAATTTCTAAATAATTTTATACTTTAAAGAGCTTTTTTTAAAGAAGGTTCTTTTTTCCATTTTTTATTAAGTTTAGTTAATTTTATTGGTCACATTGTGCAAAAACAATAGTTATCTATAATGATTTAATCTCATCCCACTATGATCTCATACTTGCCTGGATTTTGAACCTAATCTCAGCCATAGGACATATATCATAACAACAGTTGCTTCAAAGCTATTACTTCATCAATGATAGAATTAAGTATATCTAGCAATGAATATTACCACAATTGAAATCCAACGCTTACAGTCTATTTTAATATACTTACTAAATTTATGGTCAGATACTGGGTTAATGCTTACAAAAGTAAAATGGGACTAAAGTTGGAGCATCCTCTTTTTTTGAAAAAGAAGATCATCAGATTTGTCAAGTAGTTTCAGAGTTATGCACAAACAAATATAGAAAAATGATTTAAGTTTTACCTTATGGTAAAAAACTTAAGTGCTTGATATATGCCCTATGGCTGAAGGTTGGTAGAAACTTTCTTAACATTTTATCTACTGTTATGATAGAATTCTATCATTATGTTTTGTCATTTAACTTTTAAAAGAATAATAACTGAGATGATTAGATTACTTAAGTAATGGTTGGATTAGCCTAACTAAAACTGTGTATGACAGCAGGCAAGTGCTGGTAGATAGATTAAATTTTATTTGATTTATATTAAATTAGATAGCATTTTAGTTGTAGTGGTTTAGAAAATTATCTTATAAATAAATCATTATAAATGCATGTATAATCAACCTTTACTCCTAGAATATTTATCAATATCAAATAAACTTGACACAAATATTCTATGAAATATATATAATTGTTCAGTTAACTTGATTATTCCAGTGTTTCAGGTATAAGGTTGGTAGTTTTTAACATATTAAGTTTTATTATTTAGTTGAATTTATCAGTCAATAATATGGTAAAATTTAGGATATCTATCTATATACCTCATTTTATTTATTTGGTTGATTCTATGCATAAATCTATGCTAAATTTACTGATTGCCATCTACATTAATACATTTCACTAATCTGGTTGATTTTATTAGCCAAACTATGTAAAAACAATCCACAATCATAATAATTTAAGCCTGTCAGTTATGATCTCATACTTGCCTGGATTTTGAACATACCCCAGCCATATGGCATATATCATGTCAATATATATAATACTTATCAGTTGATTTAATTGGTTAATCTATAGTAAATTTACTGATAGTCATCTACAATAATTCATTTTAGATCTAGTTGATTTTATTGGTCACTCTATAGTAAAGTTACTGATCACCATCTACAATAATTCATTTTAAATTTTGTTGATTTTATTGGCCAACCCATGCAAAAATGATACAAACCCATAAAATTTAAGCTTGGCACACTATGATATCATAATTTACTGAGTTTTGAACATAACCCCAGCCATAGGACATATATCATTCAAAAAATATGCAGGTTAAATTGAGAATCTTCTTCCTTTTCAAAGTCAGTTAAAATCATACTTATCAATCAGGCTACCAAATTTATAGTATGTAAACTGCCATCTGTTGCTTTTCTAATAGTAATAATAGAATCTTAACCTGGCTTTTTTACAATATAAGCTTTATGTTTTTAAGTATGCTTTTTAACTGATATATATATATTTTAAAGCAACTAAGTGATATACCAATCATCTTGTATCTCATAGATAAAAAGTATTTATAAGACATTATTATAATGACAGCTATAAAATTAAAATAATTTACTGGTTATACGTCTCCTAATCAGCTTGCCTCAAATAAACAATAGATTATATTAGTTATCTTACATTTTTTTACATATAGTTTTTTCTAATATCTAACAAAGCTTAATTTTTTGTTCATATATAAATTAATTTTCTTGAGGGTTTATGTCAAGAATTCAATATGACTGGACAATAAGTCACCTATCCAGAGGATTGTATTTATGAGTCAAGGGGAGCCTTGAGATGGAACAATAGATATATCAATGCAAATGAATTGATTGAAGTAATTATGGTTTGGTGAAGTGAGGGAATTTCGCCATGGCTCAGATGATGGAATGAAAACCACAAATTGGTAGTGAATAAGGAATTACTAAGCAGAAGGGTAAAACTGACTAATAATACCGTAGATTAAGAGTTGAGCGTGAGAATGAGAGGAAGGGGGTCTTTTTATGAAGAAAGAGGGTGTAGGGAAGCATAATGGAAGTAGCCGTTAAGTTTAATAATAAATAAATTGGTACTGTTGGGGAAATAGCTCCTTATTAAGTCTTTATTATTATTACTTATCAATGGCCAGCAATCCTCATATTGCTCATCCATTGCTCAGTGAGTTTAACCCTGTGCAACCTGTTTGGTGAAATCAGCCATATCTGCTGAAAGTTAACAGTGGTGCTCACTACAAGGTGCCCATTGATCAACACTTAAAAATCTTCATATTTTTCAAAGCCATGGCGCAACTGGCTTGTATTGACAGGGTAGTACCTCAGTTTATCAAGTTGTCTCAATATGTGGGAACTAAAGCTTGCCTTGGATACACTACTCCAGGCTCAAAAAATGCTTTTTGGGAAAATAAAAGTATAACTGAGCATCTCACCAAGGCCTTTCACCAACTGCACCTGGTGGGTGACCAAACCAACCAACTTGCTGACCTCTTGGACAACACTACCAAGTGGCTATACTTTGCAGAGTGTAAATTAAATAAGGTTGTCAGGGAGGAGATCTACAGTGATAAGCTGCCCCATTTAACTGTGATGGAAACATACACGGGTTTTTCAAGAAGTTTGAATTTTCTGTAGAGTGGGCTTCCAATTGGTGGAAAACTAAACTTTTGTTATCCACTTTGAATGTCATAAGCACTAATCAGGTCACATGTTACCTTAAGGATAGTACCGTAGCATATCAAAATGCAAAGGAGACCATGATCCACCTGTTTGGGGGTGTGATGAAAATGGCGTGGTGCAAGGCAGAGTTTTTGACAATTCAGTTTCAAAAAAATGAGTCCTTGGTGGAGTTTGCAGAGCGTTTCATGGCTGAGGCTCATGTGTTGGTGGGAGCAAATATCTTAACTAATGAGGAGGTGGGCGTAGTGATGATGGCGGCTGTTAAGCCATATTGTGAACTGTATAATTCTATGTCTTACATTCTTTAAGAATTTGCAGAGCTATTAAAAATTGTCAGTCATTTATTTTGTTATTCGTCATATTAGTGCTCCCAATGTGGAACAGAAAGCCCCTGCAACCGCTACCAGATCCCCATCAGTATTGAAACAACAACAACTTGGTTATAATCCATTGGGGAACACTCAACCCCTTGTTACTATAGAAAGTCCTTTCCGCCCCCATTATTATCAACCAGCTCATCCTGGCTGAACTACAATCCATCAATTAATTTCAGACCTGGATCTATGGGTGTGATGCAGAGATGAGTACCATTTACAAATGCTTGTTTCTTGTGCAGCTAATTCAGCCATTATGCAGTTAGCTGTCCAGGAAAACTGAATGTCAATGCAGTACCAGTTGCCTCAAATGAACAGGGAAAAGGTCAAGCGGAGTAGAGAAAGAACGCTCTACTTACTATGATTCAAACCTATCTGTCCCTGATGATTCTCACAAGTCGCTTTGTGTCAGTCCCAGTACTCACCTCAACAATGTATTGTATCAACAAATCCCCTTTGATATATTGGCCTCAAGCCAAGGGAGAGACCCCAATAGCGCGGACCTGGATTTCTGCCAAGATGTGTAAAAGCCATACTCCTGGCAAATCCCTTAGTGGAATGGTACAGTTGATGGCAAACCTTCAACACTTGTTGTAACTCTAGAGGGGGTGGAAGTGGTGATTCCAGTAGAGAAAATTGCCCAGGAGTATCCTCATGTTGGTGCCAGTATTCTCATTTTTCTGGATAGCAAAAGCCCTTGGATGTTTATGTACTAAACACTAATGGTTCTTCTTATTTGAAGTGTACATACTGTGACTTTTTTCTCAAAATACCAAAATATGGGCGATTATTGATACTGGCGCTCCTGTCAATATAATATCCACCAAGATCATAGAAAAGCTTCCGTTGAAACCAGATGTGAACCACAGAGTAGTGTATGGGACCGCGGGGGAACAGAGCACTGTGTTGGATGGCACATACAGTGCATTGCCTTTGAGGTTTGGGTCAGTCGGTGCATCCACCCTAGTGGTGGTATTACCTAATAATAACTATGACATGTTGTTTGACGCTGCATTCATGCGGCGATTTGGGGCTGTGGTCAATATGACGGATGAAACTATCAGTATACTAGGACAACAGATTCCCATTTATTTTACCTTCAGTGGAGTCCCAGAAGACCCAATCCGCTCCAGTCAAATTAATCTTGCATATAGTGATGGGATGATTCCTGTATGATATTGGCAGATGAAGCGGATGACCTGAGAATTTCCTAACCAGATTTACAAGTACAATGGTATTCCGCTGTGAGCTGTGAGTGTTTTAAGCATACCTTCTGGGAATCAGGTTATAATAGGGATGGAGCTCAAAATAGATATCCTAGAAGGTCTTTATAGTGAGATTATAGGGCCCTATAAGAATTTACGGCTCAAACCCCATGTGGCTCCTGGGCTCATGTTACTGAGGCAGGGGAAAGTGAAGGTGTTGATAGCGAACCTGCAGAAGAAGTATATGAAGGTTCAAAGGCATTAAGTGGTGGCTTATCTGAATCTGATTCCTATCAATGAGGGCCACTGGATATATGACTTTGGTTCATGAGAAGATCTTGGGCTACCTTTAAAAACCTCATCTGGCATAATGACTGTGGTTCCACGTGAGGCTCTAACTGGTCTGTCAGAGGACCATAAGGACAGGGTGATGGATCTGTTGAGAGATACCAAACCATTTTTGCATTTGACAATCACAATTTGGAATGTGCACATGGGATTGTGCATTGGTTGAACATGGGGAATCACCCTCCTATTTGGTTATGGCCTATACGTCGTTCCAAGGCTGTAGAAGAAGTTGTATCTTCCAAGATAGATAAATTGGTTGAACAGGGAATGTTAGAGCTGTCAAATAGTCCCTGGGTGTCCCTGGTGCTAATTGTTAAGAAGAAAGATGGCACCAATAGAGTAGTAATTCACTATCAGAAGCTTAACAGCATTACAAAAAAACTCACCTGATTTCACAAATCGATGATGCTTTAGATTGGCTAGGGGGTGCCAAATATAACTCTTCTATGAACTTAATATCAGGGTACTGGCAAATTGAGTTTCCAGCAGCAGACAAGAGAAGTGTGCTATAATCACCTCAAAAGGGTTGTTTCAGCCTACACATATGCCACAGGGTTTGTGCAACGCCCCAGCTACGTTCCAGTGAGCTATGGTCACTATTTTGGGTGACCTGAAGCTGTCTTGCGTTCTAGTCTACCTTGACAATATTAATGTGTTCTTTCAGACATTCACGGATCATCTCATCACTTGGAACAAGTGTTCCACTGACTCGCTGAAGCTAACATCAAAATTTAGCCCCAAAAGTTCCACTTTTTAAGGAGCAGTTGGAATACCTCAGGGTTGTGGTAGACTCAAAAGGGCTTAGTCCTCAGCTGGAAAAGGTGAAAGCTATATACAAGATGACTTGGCTGGGTAACAAGCACAATATATAGGTTTTTTGAGGATGGTCAGTTACTACTTGCAGTTCATTCCCAACTTCAGCTGTATTGGAGCTCCGCTCTTTGAGCTATTAAAAAAGAATGCCACCTTTGACTGGACAGAACATTGTCAAAACGCTTTTGATTTTCTACAAACCGCGTTGGCTAGCGCTCATTTTACAATACCATAATTTTCAAGAAGGAATTTATTGTACAAACAAATATTTTCTTTCTGCTATAGGGGCCATGCTATCCCAAAAGGATGATGATGGTGTGGAGCATCCCGTCGCATATTGTAGTCAAAGTTTAACGGGCCCTGAACGTAATTACATCATGACTGAGCAAAAGTGTTTAGCAGTGATATATGCGTATAAACAATTTTGGGTCTATCTCCACGGGGTTAAATTCAAAGTGATAAAGGATCATGCATCCTTGCATTAGCTGCAGAATCTCCGTGAACCTGAAGGATGACTCACACGATGGGCCTTGAAGCTCTAAGCATATGACTTTGAGATTGTACACTGATCTGGGATGAAACATCAGAACTCAGACTGTCTCTCATTATTGCTAATGGTCAGCATTACAGAATATCTGGAAGATATCATGTATGAGAAGATGATGGTGGGCAAATATTACAATGAGCTGCTGCAAGTGATCAAAGTGCTGAAAAGGCTTAGGCAGGATACCTTCTTATGCGATGGGGAATTATATAAGCAGATTGGAGAATTGACGCTGAGCTTTCCAAAGCCCTCCACCAGGCCAACAATTATCTTGGATGCTCATAGAGCAGTAGGTCATTGAGAGTTGCAGAAAACGCTAGAGTTATTGTGACCTTGTTACTATTGGGAGTTCATGCACTATGATGTGCTTGAAACAGTTGCTTGTTGCCATCAGTGCCAAGTGGAGAAACCATTCCACAAGAAGACCACCTACCAGCTGGTTAAGCCTCATTTCGCATGGCATACAGTATCTCTGGATGTGGTGGAGCCTCTATTATCTGGCGCAAACCGCTCCAAGTATATAATACTAGCAATTGACATTTGAAAAGATGGGTGGAAGCAAGGGCGATCAATAATTTAGGGGCTGTCACCACCTCCAAGTTCATCCTGGAGTGTGTCATACAACGACATGGCTGTCCACAATTTATCCTCATGGACAAAGGAACCAATTTCACATTGCATATCCTGCCCAAGTTGATTGAACTAATGGCAATCTGTGGGGTCTTGACTACACCCTACCATCCTGAATCTAATGGAATGGTGGAATGGGTCAACAGAACCTTGATAAATATTATCTCCAAGCTTGTAAAGGATTGGCCTTCAGAATGGAGTACCCTCTTATCCACCACTCTCTTTAATACAATATTAGCTACCACTTTTCAAACGGCAAGAGTCCTTTCCAACTACTTTATGGAAGACATCCAGCATTGCCAGCATTACTTTATTCCTGTGTGGAGGATATGAGCGGAGTTGAGCCCCAATGCTATTTAACTGCCTTAACAGACATGCTGATTAAACTCCAAACTGAAGCATATTCCACTAGTATGACCAAGAAGATTTGGGATCAGGTGGCCAACCAATGTAGAAGCAGCAGCCTCCCACAGTTCAGGGTGGGAGATCTTGTCCTGTTCCACAACCAACATGGGTTTGGATGAAGGAGCAAGCTTGACAGCATATGGATTGGACTATTTGAGATAATAGAGAAGACTGGTGTTGATGCCTACACTATTAAGGAACCCGCAGGTGGTCAGATTATCAACCAAGTACACACAAAGTTCCATTGGGCATACAAGCAATAGGAGCTTATCATCCAGTCAAGGGGGATAATGTCAAAATTTGATATGACTGTATGATAAGTCACCTATCCAGTGGATCATATTTAAGAGTTAAGGGAAGCCTCAAGATGGAGCAATAGATATATTGATGCAACATGAATTAATTGAATAAATTATGGTTTGGCAAATTGAGGGAAATTCTTTGAGGCTCAGATGATAGAATGAAAATCCTAAATTGGTAGCATTTAGGAAATTACTAAGAGGAAGGGTGAAACCAACTAGGAATACTATGGATTAAGAGTTGAGCATGAGAATGAGAGGAAGAGGGTCTTTTATGAAGAAAGAGGGTGTAGGGAAGCATAATGGAAGTAGCCATTAGGTTTAATATCTTCTTAAATTGGTATTGTTGGGGCAATAGCTCCTTATTAAGTCTTTATTATTATTACTTATCAATGGCCAGCAATCCTCATATTGCTCATCCATTGCTCAGTGGGCTTAACCCTGTGCAACCCGTTTGGTGAAATCAGCCAAATACGTGAAAGTTAACAGTTTAATACCTTAAAAACCTTTTTACTAATCTTATCTGAAGTCTCTAACTGACTTTAAAAAAGGAAAAGGTTTTCAATTTGACCTGTATATTTTTTTCTAGGTTTATTCATGCATAACTCAGAAACTACTGGACAATTTGTATGATCTTCTTTTCAAAAAAGAGGATGCTCCAATTTAGGTCCAGTTTTACTTTTGTAAGGATTTTATAGATGCTTTATATTTTAATTAGAAAAAGATGGAATAGAGTAAGAGAAAAGGTCAGAAAATTAAGGGTGGTTAGCCGAGTGGGTAAAACTGCTTCCACCCCTAGTGCAGGTTTTGAGTTTGAAACCTATACCGGCTAGAAAACTTTCTCAGTGTAGTATTTGTCCTGAGGTCGACCCACCTCGAATAATTAGAGAAAAGGTTGGAATATTAAAAAATCATCTGAGATTAAAAAGACTGGGAAGGGAGACTCTAGCTAGCTAACATCTCTGACCATTGCTGATTAATGATCACCATCACTAACCATAGTTCTAGCGCTGAAGGGCTTACAAGCCATTGGACTCTTAATTGATTCATTGTATCATTATGTATGATGAATGAGCCAGTGGAGAAAGCCAGGCATGCGACTTTATAACACCTGGGCATAAGGTGTGAAAATTTGGTGATCTGCTGGATCTGATTAGATATAAGCTAAATTGGCTTCAACAAAAACCCTTGTAATGGGGGTGCTCATTGCTGAAACTTTTGGAAATGAGGGCTGAGCGTAGAACTATATACAATAATGGTAGAGGAAGGCATGCAATTGGATCAGGATGTTTGTAGGGTTGATGCAAAAAACAGGTCTTGCAACAGTTGCAGCTCCTCCAACAATTCAATGCCTGAAAGGAGGTACCTCATTGTAGACCAGTACTTGCAGAAAACGGCACACTTGTAATAGCAGTGGCCAATATCTGCTTCCTGTTTGCGCAGATGGGGTAGTCCTTATGCAGGTAGTCTGGTCCGCTATGCTTACCAGATTTGAATGCTCAGTGAAAGATCTTCCAGGTGACTGACCTTTGCTTAGATGTAACCAGATGGGAATTAAGACCCAAAATTAAACTCCTACAGGGGATAGTTTATACTGTAACCTTCAGCTGCCCAGTCATTAAGGATTTGGGTCAAGTTAGTTGATTGCACTGATTTATAGGAGTGGGTTCCCATATTTGAATGGTTAAACTTGCTGAGGTTTTGATAGCTTTACTTGAAAATTCATGGCTGATTCATTTTGTTCCTCCCAGATAGTTGCAGAATTCATGGTGGAATTATTAGAATTTTATTCACTATAAATCTGGTTGGAATCATGCACCAAAGAGTCAAATGACTAACTTCCTAGCCTCACAGCCCAATTGAACAACTGCCAGTAGTAAGAGCTGGCAGTTTGGGCGGGTAGTATGGGGTGGTTTGCCATCCATGCATGCAAGGAGTGAGAGGAGACCAGCTCTTACATGCCCTGGGTTCTTGCCCAGTTAACATTCCATGCTAGTGTCAGGAAGTGCATGTACATTTGCAAAATAGAACAAGAACTTGGCCCATATCCTCTGGGCATGGTACTTAAAATCAAGCAGGCCCATCCCTCCTTCACGCTTTGGTTTGAACAGGGTGTCAAGGGCAATTTCACTGCTTTTGCCCTAAACCAGAGGAAGGTGTGAAGCAGAGTACTAATTTTATTCTCCAGGTTTGAGCTCATAAGAAGCACGTGGGCAACATACCAGTGATTTGGGAAGATGAAGACATTGACATCCAGCACTTTTCCTTGAGATTGAGGTGCGCATGCTTCCAGCAGGCCATACGGTCTGACAGGCTTGACAATACCTACTGTTTGGTTATAAGTACCGCCGGACCCTTATTGTTGAATAAGATTCTGAGTTAGAGGATCTTCTGGGTGTTCTATATCAGAGCTAGATTGGATGGTGGGCTTTAATTGGGTGCACTGTTCCACTTTATGGCTGTTTTATCCAGAGTAATATTCACGTTAACACTGATTGGTATAGGCTCAGAAGCTCCTCGGCGCCTTGAAGGTCAGTCAGAGAGCTGATCCCAACTATGGTGTCATCAGCGAAGGCTTGCCTCTTCAGCGGCCACTAGTTGGGGTGGACGAGGCCCCAGAGTTTCACGTCCACTGCTTCCAAGAGGATGTTGGCTGTAAAATTTGAATAGTATTGGTGCATGGGATTGCCTTGGCGGAGACCCTGGATGATTGGGATATCATTGGTAAGACAATCGGCAATAATAAACTTTGTTGCCAGACATGAATACAGTGTCAAGATCCAGGAGTGGAAAGAATTAGGGATACCCACCGCCTTCAACACCTCATGCAAGAAGGGCCATGCTACTCAATCATAGGCCTTCTTCATGTCAAGAAACATAAGATAGCCCTGTTCTAATCCTTGCATGTCCTGTAGCACGTTCTGGATAATCCTTATACTGTCCCAGATGGTGCGTCCCCTGATGAACCAATGCTAGGCCTGATGGAGGGAATGCGGGGTATTTGCCATAAGCCTGTTTTTTTAAAATGCGCATTAGAAAGTTTTACTCAGCGTTGAACAAGGTGATCAGGCGCCAGTTCCAAAGTTGCCGTTGGAGCCACTTCTTGTACAGAAGTACAATTTGGGTCTCCTGGTCCCAGGAATCTGGCGTTCAGCTATCAGGCAGGAGCTGAAAAGGCTGGTGAGCTCCTGTGCACTTCAGTTGCAGAAAGTGATGTAAATTTATGCGCACAAATTCAGGGTCCAGGGATATTTTCTTTGGTGACTCCTTCAATGCACGTTTAACTTCCTCAATTGTGATTTCAGCAGTTATCATTTGGGTGTCACTCGGTGAGAAGGCCCCAAGTGACAGCTTAGCCAGGTTAATTAGGGCTTCAGTTGCAGCATTGCTCATCTCGCAGTACCAGAATAATTCGCAGTAGAAACTTTCAATCTCACTCTGGACTAATTTAGGATTGAAGGATACTTCATCTGACTGGGTTTCCACTTGTCAGATCTTTGCTTTGGATCAGAATTTATTGAGGGAAGCTAATCCCTCTTGGGTCATAGTCAACGTGAGGCTTTGATACTGGTAGGTAGCATTCAGCTGGTGCTCCAAGTCCTGTTTGGTCATTATAGCTCAATTGTAAGGAGAGTGTTTGTAACTCTCCTGTTTCCATAGAGGTGGTGCGGGATTCACAGCCACACCGCCAGGGAACTAGTCATTTCAAGGTGGTATACAGGGCACAAGAGGATTCCAGAGAAAAAGGGACTTAGAGCAAGGGTGTACAACGTGGTATATAGTAGTTGGTAACATACACAACAACACTTGGGTATACTTTCACAAGGGGATCCATAATCAAGCGGAGATCTGTGCTGGAGAGCTTGGGTGCCTTGGTATGGAGGGGACCAGAGCAGACCAGCAATGCACCAGATACGGTAGATACTTTAGTTAAAATAAAGTGACCAAAGTTGTTAGATACCTCCTTGAAGAGGTCTGCACACAGGTTCGCTCAAGAAACCATATTAAAAAAGGTAAAGATAATAGGAATTTTAATTAAGAAGTTGACCAATGAGAAAAGTTGGTCTCAGGGAAACATAAACAATGAGGGGGCAAGTCATCAATCAGCGGAAGTGGTGCTAAGCTTAAGTGCACCAATAGGCGCATATTAACAAAGGCCAGGGTCTTGTGACTCAAAATTGACCAAGCTTGAGTTATAGATTGTAGCTTTACTTGACCTGATTTGGTAATATTAAAAAGGAATGGCTTTCAAAACCAAGTTTCTCAAGTAACTGTAACAAACTGTCAGGATTGAAAACATAGCTGGTGCGTTTTAACGCCCTAGCTATGACGCCAGGCTGAGCATCACGCACATTCCCAGGAACAACCTGGGCATATCTCGCCTGAACCCAGCGTTGGTCCGGGGTATATTTGAGTCAGGGAGGCCTTCCAGCTTAACCTTTTTGGCCTCCTGACAACCAGCTTTATCCTTACAGTTGGTACCTTAAATCATGTCATTAAGCCATGACACTACCCTCTTGTTCTTTTGGGGCTCCACCCCCTCCAGGGCTTTCACCAGGGAAAAGTTCTTGTGGGTTGGGGCTAAATTCAGAGCAGCAATGGTTTTCTTAGACTGAGGTCCAGCAGCCTGGGGAAACGCTTGTTGAAAACTTTAATCAGGCCCTGGGCATGGGTGCAGTTGAGTGCTAGTAACTAACTGTTATACGCTGCAACAAATTTTCTTCCAGGATACTAGGTACTCAAGCCTTCTTTTTACTCATCATGAGGCTACAATCTCCTCCACTCCAACTCTGGCGCCCCATCCACTAGATAAGCCTCTGGAGTCTCTGGTGGGGGCCCTCAAAAAACTTCAGCTTACTTTCATGGAAGATGACAAAGATCTGGAATGATGAAGGAAGATCCAACTAGTACGAGGTGTGGCCCACCTTTCTGACAATGCGGTAAGGCCCAATACTCTTTGGTCCCAGCTATTTGCATGGCTGTTTGATAGGTATGTTTCTAGAGTCAAGCATTACGAGATCCCCTTCCATGTATGCAAGACCTACCCTCTCTTCCCATCTGCACTTTCCTTATAAGCTTGCATAGTTGCATCTAAGTTTGTGTTCACCCCCTGGTGTATTTTCTTGAGCGTTTTAGAAAAGTCCACCACCTCTTCCACCTGGGATCCACAACTGAGCTCCATGTTAAAGGTGGGTTAAAGCCATAGTTGGTGAAGAAGAGGGAACAACCATTTGATGCATGTTGGGCGTTGTTGTAGCTAAGTTATGCCATGAGGAGTTGGGAAACCCATTCTGAATGGTCTGCGGCAGTGTAACATCGCAGGAACTAGTCCAAGCACTGATTCACTCATTCCGTCTGCCCATCTGATTAAGAGTGATAGGCAGTCAAATGGCAGAGGTGCATATGAAAAAAGTCTTACACAACTCTTTCCAAAAGACAGAGGTAAACTGGGGCCCACAATCGCTGGTTATTTCTTGGTGGACCCCATGAAGAGCAAACACATGAGAGAAGAAGAGCCTAGCCATCTCAGTTGAAGTTTACGTGGTTCTGGAGGGAACAAAGTGGGCAAACTCCGTAAATTGGTCCACGACTACCATGATGGCATTGTAGCCATCAGATAAAGGTAATTCCACAATAAAATTCACCAATAAAGAAGTCCAAGGCCCTTCAGCCTTTTGAACTGGTAAAAACAACCCCGCTAACAGCTGGCGATTTTTATTATTTGGTTGCAGACCAGGCACTACTTACAATACCTGGCCACCTGCGTGGCTAATCGCTTCCAATTGTAAGTGTGGCAAATTAGCTCCAGAGTCTTCGCCTTCCCAGGATGGCCAATGGTGATTCCGTCATGATGATCCATAATGCTTTCCAGGCGAAGTGGTCTGGCAGGAACCTATAAGCGCCCCTGGAACCAAACCATCTCATCCTTTATGTGGTAACCCCTGGTAATGTCCTCCTGATTTAACTTGCTCTTGGCAAGGACCATACTATACTCGGCTGACAAAGGCTATGAAAGGACTACCTTTTGGAACATATTCCTCCACATTTTTCAGAGGAGCAAACGCTGGCGCGCGGGCCAAGGGAGAAGGAAGTTGAGACACAATCTTACCCAGCGGAATCACCAAGTGGGTGTTGTGTACCTCTACCTCCTTAGGATTAGGAGTTAGTGCAGGGTTTCAGCTCAAAGCATCCGCCAAACCATTCTCCTTGCCCTTTTTTAATCCATAAGAAAACACAAAATGGGCCAGGGTCTCATGCCAGCAGGTTTGCCATGGGGTCAAGACATGAGGTGCGCGGTAGTACAACAAGGAATGGTGGTCTGTACAAACTAGAATGGTTGATATGAGCCATTCAAGTGATGACGCCAATAGGTAAGAGCCTCAACCACTGCTAATAAAATTTTGTCATAAATGGCGTGGTTTAACTCAGGCAGGGACATCTTTTGAGAAAAATAGACACTATATTCTCTATTCTATCTTCTCCTACTTGTAATAAGGCCGCCGCTATGACGAAGTTGGAGGCATCAGGAGCCACAATGAAATCCTTTATGAGATCTACATGTGAAGGATGGACGTGGACAATAGGGTCCACTTCACCGTCTGGAAGGTATCCTGAAAAACAGGGGACCACTGGAGCACTTTTGCCTCACTCGCCTTATACAAAGGCGCCGTCACCTCAGAAAGATTTAGTGTGAATTTCATGAGGAACGTATACGTCCCCAAAAACTCCTCAATTCCTTGACCAAATTTGGAATGGGCCACTCGCGAATATCCTTCTCCTTGTCTGGAGTTATCATGTGGCCTTGGTCAAACATGACGTTGCCCAGGAAGGTGACCTGGGACTTGAAGTCTTCAGACTTACTGATTTTCGGCGTAAGATTGGCTGCCCTTAGCCTCTCCACCACCTGCCAAAGGTGTACTGTATGGGACTCATGATCAGGGAAAACAACAGAATATTATCCATGTAGGCTACCGCGCATACCCTCGGCAGGTCCCTCAAAGCCGCATCTTCATGGCGTTATAAAGATAGCTGGGGCGTTTTTAGCCCAAAGGGCATAATACAAAACTGGAAAATTGCTTTTCTGGTACAGAATGCGGTTAGCCACTCCTGGAACCTATTTATACGGATCTGATTGAACGCGTTTAAGCAATCTAGTTTGGAGAAGACTTTCGCCTTCTCCACATAGTGAGCAATCTGTGAGTCCACCGGAATTGGATGCAAGTCTGGTACTGTGACATCATCGAGATTCCCATAATCTACGCACTGACATAAGGTACCATCAGCCTTCTTTACAAAGAGAAGTGGGGAGCATACTGGGGAGTTACGCTGAAATATTGCGCCTTTAGCTAAAGCTCCTTAGACCACACATATAAGGCCGCTTACTCCTTTACAGTCAAAGGGTAAATAGGGGAAGAAATAAGCACCAGATCAATGGTGAGCTTGAACTCACGATCAATTTCTCTGAATGAGCTGGTATTACATTAGCTGAAGCCGAATCAAACAAAGATTCCACCCCTCTAAACAGGAAGGTAAGCGTACCTCCAGAGAGGGCATCAGCAACGGAGAAAGACTGAAAGTATGGATATTGGGCCAGTGGAGCAGATCGCCCTGAAAGTTCGCTTCAGACAAAGGGACAACTAATATATGACCATCTTTCAAAGTTAAGGACAAGGTTTTGTCTTTCAAGTTGGTTCTGACGTTAAACTTTCGCCACCACTCTACTTCCAAAATAATGGGGTACAGAAGGTTTTTGATTGCTTGAAAACGGTCCACTAAAAGATACTTGCCAACTTGATAATCTACTAACCCTAGAACCTTCAGCGTAGGAAAATCGTGGGAAGCCCCTCCCCTAACCATATTACCTGGCAAGTAATTTAACTCAAGGTAGTCGGCTAGGTCTTTGTAAATAAAATACTCAGAGGCTCCTGTATCCATCAAAATAGTTGTGCTGATTTTCCCTAAAGGATGAAATGGTATCAGTCAACAAAAATATCCTGAACGGTTTTTATTCAAAGAAAAACCGCCAGCACCTCGCCAGAAGACTCTTACCAGGCATATGCATGCCTCCAGGGTATATTTTAACATCCTATAATGGAGAGGGATAATTGGCCACTCTTACTACTGAGGCCACATATCCCACCATACCTTCAGCAGTTGCATAAACAATTTTATATTCTAAAAGTAACTCCTTTTCCACCGCCTGTGTTCTGCGGATCATTGTAGGGGTCAAGCGCGGGTTCTCTGGGGTGATCTGATATACTGAAATGGGTTCCAAACTAGAGCCACTAGAGATGATATTTTTCTTATTTTTATTTAAGGAACTAGAGTTATAAAACGCGTTTTTTCCATGAACAAACCCATACTCAATTTGGCGGTGGGTTGTGCATCGTTATCCAAGGCCATCACCACCAGGTCCTTTGTCAATTATACCACATTCAACATCTGAATGCAGTGCCAAGAAAAATCGTTTTAATTAAATTGTAGTCATTATTTTGGGTAAAGTTGAAGTATTATGACACCTGGATTGCAAAGCGTCCAAACTCATTAGGTACAAGCAAGAAGGGTGGGCACTTCCCAGTTAAAGGTAGCAAGAATAACGCCAAGATGCACCAAATATTGGCCAAACAAGAAAACGGTGTGAGCCACATTGAGGCTGTAACAAATGGCTAGTGCACCCAATTTGCACTCAGTGAAAGCCCCACACAGATAATGCTAGTGCATGTAAAATAAAACGGTTGGTTGACTAATGTAAGGATAGCGTCTGAACTCTCTCATTCCAAGAAAGATAGTGCAGGATGCACAACAACACCGCAAGTAAACTAGTCATTAGCAAGATTATTAGCAGAGCACCCGGAGGGTGCCAGAGCAAAAGGAACCCAGGGCAAGGGTGTACAACGCAGTATATAGTAGTAGATTGCAAATAAACACCAAAACTTGGTTGGACCCCAAAGGGGAGTCCATACCCAAGTGGAGGTCTGTGCTGGAGTGCTTGGGTGCCTCAATCTGGAGGGGACCAGGGTGTCCCAGTGGTGTACCAGATTTGGTAGATTTTTTTGTAAAAATAAAATGGCCAACGTTGTTAGAGACCTTCTTGAGGAGGTACGCACACAGGTTTGCCAAAGGAACCATATTTAAAAAAATGTAAACTAACAGGGAATTTAAAAATAGGAAAGTGACTAACTAGGAAAGTTGGTCTCATGGAAACATACTTAAACAATGGGGGGCGAGTCATCAATTGGTGGAAGTGGTGCTAAGCCTAAGTGCACTATTAGGCGCACACTACCATTGGCCAGGGTCTTGTAACTCAAAATTGACTAAACTTGATGCTATAGATTTTAGCTGGACTCGACCCATTTTGGTAATATTAAAAATAGAACAGGTTTCAAAACCCTGTTCCTCAAGCAACCATAACAAACTGTCAGGATTGAGAATGTAGCTGGTGCGTTTTAAACCCCTGGCTGTAACGCCAGGCTGAGCATCATGCACATTCCCAGGGCCAACCTGGGCATATCTCGCCTGAACCCAGCATTGGTGTAGGGTATGATTGAGGTCAGGGAGGTCTACCAACCTCACCTTTTTGGCCTCCTGACGACCAGATTTATCCTTACAGTTGATACCCTCAAAAAATTTAATAAGCCATGACAAGGGCCCTGACTGTTGGCGCTACAGTTCCTTGGACTGGCGCCAGGGTTCGCGGTGGCTCAAAGCTGGAAAATTGGAAAAGAGCGCTGAAGAGGAAACGGGAAAATATGGGTTAGTTTACCAAATAATTTATTAAATTAAAATGTTTCAATATTTATAGGGTGCATCAGGACTCAGCGCCTTCAGGATCTTCGGAGCCTCATCTGATCAGGATCTTTACTAACCTTCTAGAATGGCCTCCTCGAGGGCGTCCTCAATGGATATCATCGCTCACCTGACTGAGAAGGTGGAAAGCCCGCTCCACGTGACTCAGGACTAGGTGAGGATGATCCTGAAAGAGTTTTTTCTTGGCTGGGTTTGATGACTAATTTGGCATGTCTAGATTCGGAAGATGGGAATTTGAGATGATTTTTATCTTAAATCTCGACAAGGCCCCCTTCAAGATCCTGTTGGAAGGGGGAGTACGGCTGGAGGAACCAACCATGCACTCAGTTTACAACAGTCCCTTGATTGATGTCAGTAATGGAGTATTCAGACTTCACCTTGTGCATAACTTTTTAGGGCCTAGACCACAGTATGTTGAGCTTGTTCTGTCGGCCTCCAGGTCAATGATGATAAAAGATAATGAGGTCACCTAGTTGAAATTCTGGTAAGGAGGGTCATCTGAGATTCAATCAGGATGTCTCTCTTCCAGTGGTGATAACAATGCCTTGAGTGGCTTGGTCTTGGAGCTGGACAATTTTATTGGCAAGGGCCCTCATATTTTAAATTGGCATTCTCAGGGGTGGAGGCTTTGAACAGGGGCTGGATGCTACTGGGTAGTCATGGGGTCCGCCCATACAGGGCTTCAATTGGGGACATTTTGATAACACAGTGATAGCTTACCCGGTAAGTGAGCAGGGCGCTGGGCAAATAATGGTTCCAGAAGGCAGGATCTGAGGTGGCCAACTTCTGCAGGATGAAGACAAGAGTTCCATTAGCCCATTCTACCGCCCCATTAGTGGAAGGGTGGTAGGGAGCAGCGAAACTCTGGGTGGTTCCAAATAGCGAAGTTAATTCCTACATTACCTGGGAGGTGAAGTTCAAACCATTGTCCAAGAGCAAGGTCTGGGGGCACCCATGCTGGGTGAAATTGGAGCGAACAAGGAACAAGGCGGTAGCCTTAGCTGTGGCTGCAGGAACTGAGATCGCCTCAACCCACTTATTTATATGGTCTATGGCAAGAATAATGTACTTGTGACCATGTAGACCAGTGGGGAGGGGACCCACCACGTCAATACTAACGACATTGAAAGGCTTGGTTGGAGCAACAATGGAGTGCTGGTTTCAAGGGTTGGCCCAGTCTTGGGATTGGCAGATCATACAGGCTTCCAGAACCTCTTGGATGGTTTCAACCATTCAATCCCAGTAGCAGCGTGTCTTCAGACACTCATGGTTCTTCTTGACTGCACCATGCCCAACAGTAGTGTGGCCTTCCAGGATGACGTCAGTATGAGAGGATGGTCAGATGTAGGGGAGCCACCTCTTGTTGACTCTCTTGTAGAGTAACCCATCTTGATCTGGGTGTCTTGAGTCATCCGGCGGAGTTTGGCTTGGACCTGGGGGGATTCCAGCTCCCAACGTTCAGGCTGTCCTATCAAGTCATAGAGCTGATCCTCCTCCGGGGTCAGGACCACTAATACCAGCACCCTGGAGAGTCCATCAGCATTTTGGTGAATTAGCACCGGCGTGATGGATGATGGTGAAGTCGTAGCTTTGTAGTCATAGGGCCCACCTGATCAACTGTCCATCCAGGTCTTTCATTTGTTGCAGCCATCAAAGGGAAGAATGGTTGGTAATAATAGTAAAATGGGTACCATAGAGGTAGGGCCAAAAATGCTTGATGGCTAAAAGAATGGCTAGGCATTCCCTTTTGGTGACGCTGTAGTTTCGCTCAGCCTTGCTTAGGGTCTTGCTAAAATAAGTTATGGGATGATCAACCTGGTTCTCATTGTGCTGAGCCAGGATAGCCCCCACTTTGACGTCGCTAGCATCTGTGAACAGCAAGAAAGGATTGTCAAAACAGGGATGAACTAGAACAGGTTTAGTACATAAAGCCATACATAGAGCGTTGAAGGCCTGTTCCTGCTCAGGTCGCCATTTGAATGGAACAATTTTTTGTAGAAGGTAGAATAATGGCTTGGCAAGGTTGGCAAACCATGGGATGAACTGACAGTAATAGCCCACCATACCTAGGAAGACTTGAATATCTCATAGGCTTTGGGGGCGCGAAATCTTTTTTATGGCATTGACCATATTGAGAATAGGTTGAATGCCACGCTTGGAGACCTTATGGCCTAGAAACTTTATCTCAGGCTGGAAAAAGGAGCACTTTGAGAGCTTGAGCTTGATGGAGGCCTTCCAGAGACACTTGAAGGATTCCTTAAGGTGGTTGACATGTCCATTATGAGTTCGCGAAAAAACGGTGATGTTATCCAGGTAGACCAGGACACAGGAGAGCTTCAGGTCCCCAAGGATCCCATCCATGGCGCGCTGGAACGTGGCCGGGGCGTTACAGAGGCCTTGGGGAATCCGGATAGACTCAAACAGCCCTTCATGGGTGATTAGAGCACACTTGGCTCAGTCTTTGGGAGCGAGCCTGACCTGCCAATACCCGCTGGTGAGGTCCATGGCCAAGAAGTACTGAGAACCTGCAAGCAGTCAGAGAGAGTTGATAATATGGGGCAGAGGATAGCAGTACTTCTTGGTGATGGAGTTGAGTCGTCAATAATCCATCACCACCCGGTGATTGCCATCCTTCTTTTGGACCAGCAAAAGAGGGGAGGACCAAGGGCTATGTGAGGGGACCAAGAGCCCTACGTCGAGCAGCTGTTTGAGTTCTACTGTGACCTGGGCCTCTTCAACCTTGCTCTTGCAGTAAGGCGGGACCGAAATGGGGGGGCAGCCCCAGTTTCTACATGGTGGAGGACTCTGTTCATCCTTCCAAAATTGTAGGTCAAAGTGGAGAATAGATCCGAGTATAACTCCAGGAGCTCCTGGAACTTAAGTCGCTGTTCATCAGAGAGGTCCTTTCCTATGTTAGCGTCAACCAAATTGACTGAGGGTGGTAACTGTCATGGTTGGATGACTTTATAGTAGGAACAGATGCTAAAGACAAGGCTGGGTGACAGGAGGCCCAGAAGGTGAAACTTCACGCTCTTCCTGACCTGAAACACACCTTAGATCTACGCTGGGTGCAAGCCAAGCATGCCCAGGTTGATACTAATGGGGTGCAAAACTCCCAGCCTCTGATCTCGGCCCAGGCACTAAAATACATGATTTATGTTATAAATGAAGACAGTTCAATTCGGGTGATTGGAGAGCAAGGGTTTGAGTCCCACTCAAGTTATGAAATTTTGAGCTCGGGTAGAATATGGCTTCAATCAATTACTCAAGTGAAGGCTCTTTTGGTGTATTTTACTAAAATGGACAGAAGCATCTGTTTATTGAAGTGTCAAGGCTTGGGCACACTTCCGCAGAACCAGAATTTCCCTGTCCTCTTTAAATATGGTTTTGTGACCAACATTCCTTGTTGGTCGACTTTTCTTAAATAAAACCCCCATTATTTTACGTTTTTACCAGTGGTTCCTTGGGAAAACTTGGTGGTGGACCTCTTTGGGGAGGTCTCCAACCATGTGGGCCACTACCTTATCTCACAGTTTACCAAAATCCCAGGGGCTCCTGTGGGCCGCCCAGGTCCCCTCCAGATCGAGGCACCCAAGCCCCTGACGACAAGCTACACTTGATTATGGACGCCCCTCTGGGGTCCACTCAAGCAGTGTTGTTCTTTACTTACCTGATATTATATTTTGCTCTTTTACACCCTTTCCTGGGGTACCTTTTGCACAGGCACCATTTGAGGTGCCTTCCTTCCCATTTTCCTAACAGCTAGTTCCCTAGCAATGTAAGTTTGCATCCCACATCACCTTGCTGGGAACGAGAGAGTTACAGACACTCTATTGACAGTGACTCCAAGCCAAGGTCCCTCAAATCCCCAAAGCTTTGGATGTCAGAAACAGCCCCCATTGGTAACAGACAAATGTAAGCGGTGGATTGGTTAGGTCCTAGAACTTTTGGTTTATCAGTCAGGTTGGCTAGCAACACGATATCAATCTGGAATACACTGGATCAAGGATTCTGGGGCAGGTCAGCACTTCCTTGGGAGATGGGTTATCCAGACCTTGGACCTCCAGTAAATACCCTGAGGGAATGTTGATGTGGACCTGGGTGTCGACAATGACCTGGGATTTTGGGGGCACAGTAGTCGCCCAGGGCAAGTAAACTGGTATCCCCTCTGATCCATCAACAGCAGGAGGGGGCAGCCAGACTTGAGAGCCCCAGATGTGGTACTCGAGCCAATCAATTCATCCTTCAGTCTCTAGTAGGCAGGCTCAGGCCTTGACATCAGCCCTAGAGTCATGGGCAGTTTCAAAAACCAGAGGGACTTGGTGTCCTAGAAGGGAGAGAGAAAACCACCGTCGTAGTGGATAACAGCTGAATAGTCTCAAAGAAACTGGGTACCAAGGAGTAGATTATAGCTAGTGTTTTCCAAAGCAATGGCAGTTGTATCCAAAGTGAGCCTCCCAAACCGAGTTGGTAGAGAGGAGTAGGCCCCTATGGATCGGGTGCACTGAGGGCCAGCAGTGCCATACTCCATGTAGTGCGGCATGTTGGGGGTGACCTTGATGCGTTTCATCAGCTTGGAAGAGATAATGTTCATGGGGGAGCCACTGTTGACTATGGCATAAACTGGAATCTTGTGGACCTGGATGGCGACTTGGGTGACCAAACTTCCAAACTGAGGCAGCAACGTAAGGAACATAGAAAAATCTTAAGAAGAAGAGTAAGCAGTATCAATGTCTTTATTGTCATTAGATACTTCAGCTACTTCTTTGGGGTTAACGGCTTCTGGTTTGTGTGTAGGGGTTACTTGAGGCAAGACGGGGGTGTCAGCATGGAGCTCCTCGTCCTTCATGCTGACTGCCCTTTTCCCGCCTCCTCAGCTAGACGTTTCCAACAAGTTTTGGCGCTATGCCTAAAGCCATGGCAATAGGTGCACCGCGAATGGGGGTTTTTATGATTCTCGACTACATGGACCCTAGGGCGGTTAGAGAGGCCAGTGGACGCAGCCTTAGAGTTCAGGATCGTGGCATGGATCTCGTTGAGGGCCTCCTTAATTTCCCTGATACAAGTGAACCCGTTCTTTTGCCTGATCATGTGCATCTGGACCTCAGGATAGGACCCCATGGCGGAGATGATGGCGGTGATGGCGTCGTCCAAAGTGATACAGTTTGTCAGTACCAAAGGTTGTTCCTGAGCGTAGAACCAGTTGGCAAACTCCATAGGGTTTTCTCCTTTGTTAAGTCAAATGCCCATGAACGCTTGCTTCTGGTTGGCCAAGGTTTGGTTACTGCTGAACTCTTGGATCAGGGTGGTGTGAACCTGTTCCCAAGTGTTACACTCCTTCAGATGGGGAGTCATAATTTCCCGGGCGGTGCTGTCTAGGCAGGAGTGGATGTGCTTCACCTTTTGTCAGTTGGTGGCCTCCTCCATGGAGCTCTCATAGGCATACAAGAAGGAGGCGATACTCTCTCATCTGGGGGTGAACTTTTCCTTGAAGCTAGGTTTAAAGTTAGCAACAATAGGAGTAGAAAGGGTGTTAATGACTGGAATAGGTGTCATCTCCGAGATCTCCATTTCTGCATACTCTGAGGAGCCGCTTTGATCTAACCGCCTCTGCAAGCCTTCTAAGTCTTCTTGGATATATTCCCAGTTTTGACTGAGGGTGGAAGCAAACGCCTTGCTGGCAACCTGCTCCTTTAAGGATTGAATTTCGGCGTTCTGTAGTTGGAGCTGGTTTTTGATGGTGGCCAACTGGATTTTGAACCCACAACATGTTGTCTCAAGCTGGGAGATGCAAGCATCGGTGAGCCTCAGGAAAGCGCTGAGGTTATCCATCTCATCTGACAGTGCTTTGATGGAGATCCTGGGGTGAGGGGAACACCATCCGTTCAGCTTGCATCCCAATGCCACCTTTTGGATCTGGTCCCGCAGGGCAGCCAGAGTAGTTGTTACATCCTTTTGCCAGGGGTCTTCAGGTTCACTTGAGGTGGGGGGGCCAGAAGGCCCTTGAGGCCCACGAGGTCCTTTGGGTCCTGCTGGCCCTTGACATCCTTCGGAACCTTCTGGCCCCCTAGGCCCTTCTGGCCTGGCAGCCGCGGGGGAGTAGTCACGAGAGGCCAGCTCTCAGTAGCGCTGCTGTAGGGATTGTAGAAATCTTCAGCTTGTTGCAAACGTTGGGTCCATGTCACTTCAAACTGCTGAGCGTTTTGGCAAAACTGCTCCTTGAGGTAGCCAGAGATGCTGCTATCTATTACCACCAGTTGATTGCGGATTCATTGATTAGTCAAAAGTTATTGAGGATAGCTTTGTGATTGTCATGCACAAAGGAGGAGGCATGTCATAGAAGTCAACCATATATGAATGTAAATTTTGGGTGAGCCCTAGGTGCTGAGGAGACCTCCTGATGGTGTAATCCTACTAACTGGAGGAGTTGATGAAATGTGGGATGAACGAAATTACAAAGGTAGCGATTGGGTCCCAAGGTAAGCTCCCCAGCAGGTAATGCAGCCGAGGAGTATAGGTTCCACATCGTGGATGGCACGGTGGAGGCGCGGGAGTGGCTGGAGTGGACACCCTCAGTATAGATGCTGAGGATTAGTTGTTTGATGACATTGTGGGAGTGTTTGAGCTGAAGTTGATATTGGCCCCCATCTAAAGAGGGCAGCAAAAGTTGGAAGGTGGCGCAGAACTCTAGCCTTTCTGGCTGTGAGGGGCGGTGTTGCATATTGGGAAGAACTAACCCATCGAGAAATGCTCCTCAATTGACCAGTCATTTGGTCTTCAGGGTTGCTGTTGGTTTCCATTTTGTGATCGACGTTTTCACTGAGTCAGCTCAGAGCCCCCTGTAGTGAGCACCACTTTGTCAGCGCTACAGTTTTTTTGACTGGCGCTGGGGTTCATGGTGGCTCAAAGCTGGAAAATTGGAAGTGAGCACCAAAGAGGAAACGGAAAAATCAAGGTTAGTTTACCAAATATTTTATTAATTCAAAATGCTTCAATATTTATAGGGTGCATGGGGACTCGATGCCTTCAGGATCTTTGGAGCCTCACCAATCAGGATCTTTACTAACCTTCCAGAAAGGCCTCCTCAAGGGCGTCCTCAATGGATATCATCGCTCACCTGAATGAGAAGGTGGAAAGCCCGCTTCACGTGACTCAGTACTAGGTAAGGTTGATCCAAAAAGTTTTGTCTTGGATGGAATTGATGACTGATTTGGTACAGCCAGATTTGGAAGATGGGAATTCGAGATGATTTTTCTCTCAAATCCTGACAATGGTTATCTATATGATAGAATTATTGCAACAAGTCAAGTAGTAAGTCAAATCATGATTATATTAAAAAACTTTAACCTTAATTTTGGTTTAGCAGCGTTAGACATTTGAGGTAATTTTTTAAACTTAAGAATTTATTTTTGGTTGATAAGAATGATGAAGATTAAGATTTGATATCAAGAAATTTATATTTTATTAACTTTAAAAATTGGCGTTGGTGAATTCACAAGGTATTTTTTATATAGCATACTGATAATTATAATAAGACCAGCCTGGAGCTCTGGATGATTGAACAACCAGACCTCCAGCCAGAATACTCCAGGTATAGCCATCCATATTGATGTATGAAAGATGAAAAAGGAAGCTACAAGGACTAGCCAGGGATTTTCAGGATTGAAAGTTACCACTGGATGTTCAATAGAACTATGAACTTTAAAGATAATCTTAGAGATTTTTTAAGGTTTCTTTATTTTTTATTGAGGTAGTCTGACCAGGGGATGGGCACTACCAATATGAAGTATATGGAATGAGAGAGGGGGAAGATGAAGTAAGAGCGAGATTTAGGCACCCCAGAGTAGATGAGATATCCCTGTTGCCAGCTGGTACCGCCAGATGTATGGGGGTTGGATACCCTATTCCAAGGGGGGCTTCCCCTATGATGGAGCAGGAGTGAAGCAAGGGGTCCACATGTAGAAACCAGACTGAGAACCATAACTCAATGAGTCTTTGATGCTTCAGCTTCATGTAACCATATATCCAGGCATGAAAGTGTTCCAGTAGGTGTAGGTGAGTCCTGCTGATTATCACAAGGATGGTTGGAACAGTTCCATTGAAGACATCCAGTGATATTGTGTGGATTGTCAAAGTTCAAATGTGACTATAAGGGAGTGGAGCATGGGTGGTATTGAGGATTTGAGTTGGAGTGCAAGGAGGCTTCTAGAGATTGACAGCTCCTGGTCAAAGTGGGTTTTAAGAAGATGTGCAACTTCATGCCATATGGTTCTAGATGGCGGGAATGCTTCAAGGCGGTGGTGTAGGGTGTCATCCCCTCCATACACTGCGCATGTTTCATGGAGAGAGTTAGAGCGGTCTGCTGTCCTGTAGGTTCTTCTGAGTCAACGCCAGGTGTTTGCTCTTACCCTTGGCTGGAGGAGTGGATGGTGTGTGAGCCTCCATATTGCCTCCTGTGTCATGAGGTCTTAGGGGATATCTAAGACATTCAGGTAGTAAATTTTTGCAATAGTCAGGGCCACGTCATGTGTCACTCTGGGGTGGTTGTTTGGTTTCCTTAGCATGAAGCAAGCTCTGGCCTTCCTCTTCTCTGACTAGTGCTTGTAATAGTGACTGTCCATCTTATGTGCCAATTGGTGCAGAGGAGGCGTTTGAAGTGAAGGGGGTCCCATGTGGGCCTGCTGTCTTGGGACATTTTACAAGGTATATGAGCAGGCTGAATGGGTTGTGGGGGTTGGATAGTTTGAGCGCATGTGCAAAGTTGGCCCTTGCCACTCTGGATCAGTGTAGTTATGGAAGTTCTGGGGCTAGGAATTTCTCTATCCAGGTGCCCAATATGTAGTTGCGTGGCCTTTATAGTCTATTAGGCCCATGCCACTGCTGGAGCGTGGGCCAAAAAGTGTTTTCACTTGTATGGGTGGCCGGGATCCAGGCCACATCCATCCTTGGATTAATGCATGGATTAAGAATATAAATTAAGGCGAAAAGGAGATTTCATGAGTGGGGAACACAGCATTAAAAAGATGAGTGAATTGGCAACTGTTACTCACCCTGTTGGTCCTGAGATCTTCCATTAAGGGAGGCAACCCAATTGGACATATGCTGAAGTAGGTTATTCTCAATTGTCTCATTGACATACCCCCTGTTTTCAGCCACATCCCAATGTGGCAAACAGGGTTGGCTGAGGAGGGTGATGCAAAGGGTAGGATTATCAGGTTGTTTCTTTGTGAGGGTTTATGGGGTTTGGGTGTCATAGTCCAGTTGTTAGTGTACTTTCCTAAAAGGTTTATTTTTATTTACTTTCTGTTGAGAGATGCGTTGCTCACAATGTAATACTCCTTCAGGGTGTGTTGCAACTGTTGGGCATCATCATTGCTATCTACGCCTGCCACACAGTCATCCACAAGGCTATTATCTTGACTGTTGGTTGGCCTTGTGCAGTGATGCATGTGAGGCGTGAGTCAGTGACATGAGTGGATCAATGCTGAAGTTATACAGCATCGGACTAAGGGGATCCCCTTGCTTGAGCCCTCTGTGCGATGTGATTATGTCAGTCAAAAAAGTCAGGGCTATAGTCAGCCCTAGATGAGGGCTCTGTTAGGAGCATTGCCCAGTCTATGAATATGAGTGGGGTTTTGAAGGCGCTTAGGCATTCCTTCAGGTATGGACAACTAATGTGGTTGTATGCCTTCTCCTGGTCTAGGTATACCAGGGCTTCAGTTGCTCTGGACTGGCAGATGTTGGCGACAGAGTGTATATTGGTCCAGACTGATTGCCCTGGTATGGACCCAAACTGATTGGGTGACAGGCTTTTGGAGGCTACGTTGCCTAATCTGGTGGTTAATTTTTTAATAGTTTTGTATCATTATTAATGCAAAATTGGACGCCAGTTGGCTAGGTCCAGTTTGTCGCCCTATTTAAACAGGGTTATGACATAGGAGTCTTGGCCACCAGGTAGGAGGCGGGTCTCTAGCAGGCACTGGTTCATTGATGCCAAGAGGAGGGAAGCGAATTGTTTGAAGCATTTTTTGTAGAATTCATAGGGTTTCTCATCAGGCCCTAAAATTTTCCATGTGGTGCACCATAGACTGTGTCCCAGAGCTCCTCCTGTGTGAAAAATTTTTAGTAGGTTGTAGTCCGGCAGTGTGCTTTGTATTCCAGCAATGTGTATGAAATTTTTAATATTTTGGGGTCAACTGGAGTATTGTAGTATAGTTCAGTGTAGTAGCAGTGTACTTCCGCCTTAGCCTCCGCTGGTCAGTTGCCACAGTGCCGTCACCTTTGCAGACCTATGTGCACATTGGCTGGTTGCCATGGGAGTGGAATTGGTGAAAAAAGTATGACAAGCAGGTTTCTCCTTTCTTTATCAACTTACCTTTTTTGAACCTTTGGTTCTATGATAGTGTTCAAAGATGAGGATGTTTAGGTGAGCGAATATTTCCGCCCATTTATTCCCCCAATTGGGGCTGTAGCTGGACTTCAGGGTGTTGAGTTTGGGGTGTTCCAGTTCTGCCAAGGTGCTCCTGATTGTGGTTATTTCAGCACTGTATTTACATGAGGCAAAGTGGTAAGTTTTATTTATTAATACAACTTTGAAATTTACTTAGGTTGCAATAGGGTCCAATATGAATGGAGTTGTAAATTTGGGGTTCTTTGTCTCTTTTTCAACACAGTCAGATAATTAAGGCAACTTTATCTTCTCTGGGTGCATCTTCCTCCAGTTTAATGCCTGTGAGGAAGTGTGGGTTGGTGAAAGCTGCACCAAAACGAGTTGGTGGTCAGATAAGGTTACCTTTTTAGTCGTGAAGTTGGATATAGTCAAGCTGTGGGATTTCAGGGAGAGGATAAAGTCTATGTGGCTCATTGAGATGAGCTTTCTCTCATGTACATTGGGGTGAGTCATGTGGGGGAGGAGCGGTAACCCAGGGGGGAGAGTATCATATAAGCTGAGGGACAACTTCATTGCAAGAATTAAATGTGCCCCAGGGGGTATCCCCTGGGTTTAGGCCACTTTTCATGTTGGGGTTAGTCCAGCAGTTGAAGTCACCAAGTAGAATAGTGTCTGGTGGGAGGGAGAGTGTTGGGATGGTCTCAAGGAATTTATTCCTCTCAGCTGCAGTGCACAGTGCATAGATGCCTGATAAAAAATAGTGTCATCATGCATGAGATCATTGCTACCAGGACATGGCTGTGTAGGTAGGAGATTGAGTTAATAATTTTTAACTTTTATGATTATGGGTGACCATCCCACAGTGGGATGTATATACCAATTGGGATGGTGAGAACCTGGCTGACCAGGATCATCCTTTTCCCTGTAGACAGTGAGTTTCTTGGATGGCCAAGGTATCTACAGGTGGTTCCCACTGGAAGTCCAGCTTTTTGGCTTGGGATGATTGAGCCCTGGCTCCCACGATATTTGATGTTTCTATGAACGCTGAGGTGCCCGCAGCACCACAGAAGCAGTTGGGAGGGCCATCTGCCCTATCCATTTTCACCATTTCTGGTATTGGCTCTGGGTGGCTGGACCTGTCTATCTGTGCAGTTGTTTGACCCCTTACCATTTGCTGATTTTGTGCAGGCCTTGCCATTGAGTGGGTTTGAGTTGGTCTCTTATGCTCATGTCTCATGGTGGCCCAATGCGGTGTGCTGGTTGCTCTCTGTGGCTGTGGGTTTTAAACTTGTGGGTGTGTGTCCCGCCTGTTCACCCATGGTGGAGCTGAATTGACCAGATAAATTTGTTTAATTAGTGTCAAATGGTGCTTCAGTTGAATTTTTGAGAATTTATTCATCTTGGGTATTCTGATATGATTGGTTGGATCAATTAATTTCCTCCATGTCTTCCTGAATTTGGCTGGGGGTGATAGAAGATGCCACTAGCGATGCTTCCATGGCTGCGGCCCATTTGCGGGCCTTCTGAGCCATTTTATGCACTTTGGGTGAGACTGGGTCTATGAAAATATATAACCCATCCTCTCTCCAGAGGAAGGCGTAGTTGGTGTTGATGATTTTGGTGAAATCTTTGCTGTCTTTGTCCATGGTATCATTTCAGAAGTCTGGGGCCATTAGGCCCTCCTTCAGGGGCATGTATGCACCTTGTGCCCCAAGGCGCTGCAGTAATTGCATATTGGCAGTGCACTTTACAGTATGACATGGAATACCTTTGATTAACCCCCATCTGGGAGGTGGAATACCGCTGTGCATGGGATCTTTGTGAGGTCCTTGGCCACCTCAAGAAGTGGGTTGATCACAGCTATTGCCTTACCTGTGAACAGGTTCAGCATCAGGCGGAACTGATGAAAACAAACTGTTTAATCTCTCCGTAGCTAGCAATTCTAGCTTGGAGCTCCTACTCAATTATCTTGCAGGGAATATTGGTTGGGAGCAAGTCAAAAGAGATGAAAAAAGTTTTTTATTTGTTCCATCTGGTGTGCACAGTGCGCACAATTCATTTGTCTTTTTAGAGAGCAACTTTGATGCAGACTCTAGCAGCGGTGTCTACATCTTCTTCAATTTCAAATCCCATGTCAATCCAGCTGTGGTAGATTGTATGGGTGGTTACATACACCGCATGAGGGATTATGGAGGCCTGCGCCTTGACGACTTTTTCCCACAGAGTTGGAGAATCAACCCCTTAGGTAAAGTTGGAGCCTGTGTTATACCATTGAGAGGGTTGAGAATATTAGAATTTGAGGTATGCATTTTGTTTTATTGTGAATTCCACAAAACCAGATGGTATCTGGATTTGTAGTTTCTTGGCAGCACTGGTTCCCAGTCCCCCAGTGCGTTACTTACCCTTTAGTGCACCATTCTGCGCATTGCCTGATATTACTTTCACCCAATTAAATTTGTTTTATTGATGTCTCCCATCTCTTCTGTTTGACTATCAAATTTTCTACTTATATTGAATCTTCTTAACTAACGTGATTTTTATGGGAAAGAAGAGCCTTTTTTAAGAATTTTTCTAAACAAAGTTGATGGAAAGGAAAAAAATGAAGAAAAAGTGGTACCTTTAGGGAACTGCTGCCTAACTACTCACAAAATGGGGAACAGAAACTAAGAGCACTGCTATCAAGAATAACATAATTTATTTCCAGTGGATTTGCATTCTAAAATATTTTTAAATGACTTATATATGACCTAAATGAATGAGATGATTGGTATAAAATTTGTTGGCAATAATATTCATGCCATTATGGTTGCACTTAATGCAATAATATTATAACTCCAGCAGATGGCAGGTTACACCCATGGATAGTCTACATACGGCCAGCTCCGTTGGGTCAGGAAAGGATTGACCATGCCCATACCTGTTGGGGACAAGCTCATATGCAAAATAATTGGGAAACCCTGGCTGATGGGCAACTTCACGCCCAAAACTAACTTGTAGGTGTTATGTTTGATAGAATGTGATTTGGCCTCCATTGCAGAACTTGAACTGCAGATCCTCCTTCCTAGGACCTGCACCCCTGCCTTCCACTGGCAATGGCTTCTACCCTCTGCCACTTCCTGGCACAGCCTCTGATTTTTACCTACTAACTTTTTGATGGTAAACAAGGCAGAAGAGGTATAATTGGCACGGGAATACTTCATCACCCATATCTCATCTACCACATGGTATAATCACTCAGAGCAACAAGAGGGATAGCCAACAGCTTCCTACCCTTTTTTTATTTGGAATAGGAGTCTCTTCCAATCTAGCTGCAGGGGTTTTCCCCAAGGCTTACATTATCTTCCCTTTTGGGGATGGGGGAGCACCAACACTGGGAACTTGGGCCAGCGCAACATCTTTGTGCGCATTGGGGAGCTTAATTGCCAAGATGGAAATGGCCTTCTGGGGAGGATAAGGAGCATCCAGGTGTGCCACGTATAAAAACTTCCACCAACTCATGACAATTGGTACAGTTGTGAGCACTGACCCAGTCATTTTCATATGAGAGAAAAGGCTTTCTCATGCCATCAGGTACTGCACTGAGAGATGCAATTGACTAGATGCCTTAAATAGCATCCACCTTAATTTATGTTGAGTCTTCAATCACCACCAGCTCAGGTTCCTCAGGAGGTTTGCCTTTAAAAGGTAACAATTGGAATTGTGGAAGACGGTGTGCTGTTTCAGTGAGAGGGAAGCACTAACCAGAGAGAGCTGTTGCCAAAATCTTCAAGGTCCTCATGAGGACCTGACCATTAGCTCGTGGTCTTCTGCAGGGGCACCTTCATTTGCAGGTGGCAGGTATTGAGCATAACCAAAGACCCCACCATTATACTATAAGTGGGAAACTATTTATAATCTGCAAACTGTTTATAATTGCTGATGGCCTTGGTTGGATGCTCCCAGACCAAGGATTAAGTGCTCCAGATCTGCTGCGCATGTTATGCCACTGAAGGGACCTCCAGGTAAGGCATGAACCAGGAAGATGAGGGTTATACCCCAATGTGGCCTCAGTGGAGAAAACCCTGTAAGTTTGTGGTGGCATTATTGTAAACAAATTGAGTCAATGGAAAGTCATCCGCCTAAGTATCCTGCATGGCAGTAAAGTAACAATGGAGATACTGCTCCAATCTCTGGTTGACCTGCTTCATTTGACTGTCTGACTGAAGGTGATATGCGGTGGAATGGCACAGCCAAATTTTCAAGATAATCAGAAGGGCTATTGAGAAGTGCTTCATAAACTGTAGTCCCTGTCACTGACAATCTTTTGTGGCAAACTGAACATAATAAAGACATGTTGCATAAAAATCAGGCATTTTATTTGGAGGTAATGGTGGATGAAGAGAGATATACAAAGAAAACCTGTTAAAACAGTCTGCAATAGCCATAATCTCAATATACCCATTGTATCTAGGGAGCTCAACAATTAAAGCAATGGATATTGAGGCCCACAGGTCATCGGCCTGCTGAAAGGGATGGAGAATGCTGTTCTACCAGAGCGATTAGATTTCCCAATGCACATGTTACACAACTAGCAATTCATGATGGAATATCCTTTAAGATCCCTGACCAGTTGTACGTCTGCTTCACCAAGTCAATGTATTAATTATTTCCCTGTGTCCCACCATCAGAGGGTCATGATGAGCTTAAATACTTTGAAGGGGAGTTGAGGCAGCACTCACAGTCTTGACTGAAACTGAATTCCACCTCTTCAACGAATAATGGGAACGCTTATGTGCTGGCAGTGGCAGCTAATCCAACAACTCCAGGTCTTAAATCAAGCCATCTGACCCACCAAAACCCAAGTGACCATAGGCATGTTTGAGGCCCAATATTCCGCTGAAATTTTAGGGAGGATAGATTAGGATTTGGATCAGAGGAATTACCATAGTTTACTCCTTCTCATCCGCCTCCACCAGACTCAATGCAGGGTCATGAACCAAAAACGTTAGAAACAATAAAATAAAGCTCTTTCATTATTCATATTTAAAAACTAAAATTACAAAGGTCTCAATATATTTGGGACTGATGATGCACCAGCTTCTGTTATTTTCAAAGTAAGTAAGAGCCTAATGATCCGTCCACAAAGTCACCTTGTGACATGGTCCCTAAAGAAGATATCGCCAAAGAGTAAGTGACCAGGTCACAGCGGCCAACTCTTTCATAGTTGGACCAGGACTGTTTGGAAGAAAATTTGCACAAACAATAGTTAACTTGGTGTTCCATTGTGCTTGCAGTAAAACTACCCCACAGTGGCGGATGAGGCGTTCATGCTACAATAAATGACTTGGTGGGATCAACATGCTTGAGAATGGGAGGTGCTAGAAACACTCTCTTGATAGCATCAAGCACCTGTTGGCATTCCACCATCCATTGTAATGAAACATTATTCCCTTTTAGGTGTGTAGCAGTGCTCCATCTGTGAGAGAGTGGGAGAGAATTTTTTTAAAAAGATGATTGTGCTCAGGAAGCTCCACAACTGCTTCTGGGTCTTAGAAGTGGGTCACTCAAGTATCACCTTGAGCTTGCTGGGGAATAAGGTAACCATCCTTCAGGAACAAATTACCAAAGAAGGTAAACTCATACTAGAAAAATCTCACTTGGAGGGCTTCATATAAAGGTTGACTTTGTTCAACACAGCCAGCACCGCTTCCAGGTCTTTCTCATACTGAACAGGTTTGGAAAGAATGCACGAGGATATCATCTATGATATGCCACCGCATGGGAAGACTGAAGGTCTCCCAGTATGTCATCACTAATCTTCTGGAATGTGGGTGGAGCATTTTTAAGCCAAAAGGAATTTGCGGAACTGAAATATCCCCCTTTGGTATGAATTGCCATAGTCACTCCTGACCCTCCGCCACAGGAATATGATTGAACGCGTTAACAAGATTGAGCTTTAAAACACCTGAGATTTTGTTATTGTCTGACTAATCATCTGCTCAAGGGGAAGGAGGTAGGGATTGTAAATGGTTATATTATTAAGATGCCCATAGTACACACAGGGACACAAGGTGCCATTGGCCTTCTGAGTAAACACTATGGGAGAGGCAATTGATGAGGTCTTCTTAAACACCCACCCTTTCGTGAGCATATTATAAATCATACCTCCAGAGCCTTGTATTTCTTCTCTGTATAGGGGTATAAGGAACAGTTGATGTTCATTATATTTACTTTCAATGGAAGGCTAAATCATACTTGGAGTGGGTGGGAAAGTGGTTGGCTTTTTCTGTGTCAAAAATATTTTGGAACTAGGCCAAGAAGGAGGAAAATCCGCTGGCAGTGCAGAGGAGGATGACAGTGAAGCAATCAACCCCACCGCACCCATCAGAGAGAATGTACTGATCAGTGGAATATTGCCCCTCACGTGGGAGTTCTTGAATGACAAAAGGTTGGGTGCTAGGTCAATATGAACTTGTTGCCGCCATCACCAACCAACCCCCAGGATAATGGGGAATGAAAAATATGTTACTACAGCAAACTGGTTGCAGAACCAAAACACATGTACTAAAATGGTACCAGCACCAACCAGGTAGCGATTCATCAAAGCTGATTATGCAATTAAAAAAAACCCTATGTCCAAATTGAGGTCCAACCCTGAGCAATCTGTAAACTCATGAAGTTCCCAGCAGCTCCTGTGTTAATAAGAGCCTCAACGGAAGCCACGTGAGCGCCCAACTGGTCCTTGACTTGTAAAAAAATAATCCTGGCCTGTCTCTTTGCCAATATGCAAGACATGATAGAGAGGAAAGAATGTCCACTGGACCAACCCCAATCCATCCATGGGAGCGGATGCCGTGTCCACCACCATCTGAAAAAAACCAGACTCCATTTTTTCCACTGGGGACAACAAAGGCACTAGCGGATTCATGTACACCTATCCCCTGAAGTGGTAGCATTGATCATTAAAATACTAGCATTGAAACCTCCTATAGTGGGATGTGGAGGCAAATCAGAAGCCCTAGGAACAAACAACACCCCCACGCTTGCAACCCAAGCCTGAACGCCTCCTTACGAAAAAGGAAACCCCCAGTCCTCCTTCACACACTTGGGGGTAGCCCTACCAGCATTAGAACCAAAGGAGATGTTCAACTCCAGCGTAAAAGCCATAATCCACTGAACAGACCCTCCTCCTGGCATACACCCCCCTCGCCAACAAAAGAACCTTATGTTCATATAACCAAATTAATGAATCACCTCACCCTTAGGGCAGAATGGAGAAGGATAAAATATGGGTCGTTCCATTATGACATAGAGTTTGCTGATAAACATACTAAGACTGGGCTGAAGAGCTTGATGAGTGACCCCCAGACCCCCAGCCAGAATACCCTAGGTGCAGACATCCAAATTGATGGATGAAAAATGAAAAAGACAGTTGTAAGGACTACAGGATTTCCAGGGTTGGAAATCATCACCACTGAATTTCCAACGGAAATCTAAACTTTACAAATAAATTTGGATATATATTAGAATTTTTAAACAAAAGTGATGGAAAGAAAGAAAAATGGAGCAACAGCAGTACTTGTTGGGGACACTGCCTAAATGATTGCAAGAATAGGGAATGGAGACTGTAACATCTGAGCGCAGGAGGTAGCATGAAGGAAAGCACAAGGCAAAAGGTTCCATAACAAGGAGAAGTGGCCCATTAAGGGGAAGCAACGTCTCAAGTTATCCCAGTTATGTTTATAAATAAATATTTTAAATTAAAATGAATATAAAATGATGACAACAATCAGGGCAGGAGTTCCCGAGATTTGGGGTAGGTAGCGTAGAAACTGTGGTGGAACGTGAAAAAATAAGATTCAATGAAGTCAGCAGACTAGGCCGCGGAAATTGGGTGGCATCACGCCAAAGTTGAGGGTCAAACCAGAGCAAAAAAATGGAGTCCTTTCATAATCTATATTTCAACCAGTATCTTCTTAATAAAAAAGAACAGAAAAGTATGGGAAAATTCAGCAAATAATCCATAAACTTTATTAAAATTACCATTTATTTGAGAAAAGCAAAGCCTTTTGCAGCCAGGGCATGAAATAAAATGGGAATAATTATGATAGTTTTAAAAAAAATGAAACCTGATCTAAGACATAAAATCTTCGCCTTCTAATGAAATTGAGCTTTTGAAACTCAGCTGAATTATATAATCTCATACTAGATATTTCCGGATTTTTGAACTAATTCTTCCTGGATTTTCCGCCTCTTTTGCACTACTTCCCTCATCCCTGGCTGGCAAATCCTGAACCCATTTCTGATCAATGACTTTAAAGTGGTCATTAGTGACCTTAAAGATTTCTGGCCTTGACTCCAAGGTCTTATTGGACTTAGCTTTAGATGGGAGTTCAACACTAGGAAAAATGTCACTAACTGTGACATCACCCTCCACTCTTTGACGGGGTTCCACGCTGCCTGAGGGGCCATTGCCAAAGCAAAGTTCTTGTAGTGGGTACTCAGCTTAATGGCGGCCAAGGAGGCTTGGGTGGTAGGGCCACAATGTCAGGGCCGCAGTGTCAGGGAACCTAAAATGGAAGTTGCGGATTAGATCCTGAGCGTTGCACAGTTTTTATGGGTTACCCAGCTGTCTTTAATCTCAGCATATTCTTTCCAGGCACCAAATACTGTAAGCAGCATTGGGATAGGTGGGAAGCAAGAACATCATAAATCTCATATTTTTATTTGCCATCTACTATGTCAGGCTCATAGCGAGGCTTCTTGGGACCATTAAGGGGGTTCAGGAGGCACTCATGAGAGTGCTGAACACTTTGATGGAAGAGGGTAGGTCAACTTGGTAAGCTGATGGGCCAACCTTTATGATGATGATGAAGGGTCCAATACGTTTGGAGCCTAACTTATGTCAGCGTTTCTTTAGGTGAAGGTTCTTGGCATTGACCATGACCAAGTCGCCTGGCTTGTACTCAAGGCCTTCACAGTGCTTGTGATCAGCATATGCTTTGTAGATTCTCACTGCATCAACAAGATGATATTTCACTGCCTGATGTATATCTATGAGCTCTTTAACGCGCTCGTTAGTAGCAACAATGGAGTACTCATTCTGTGGGCTTATGTTGAAGATGGGGTTGTATACAGTTTGAAAAAAGGGGATGTGCCTGTAGAGATATGGATAAGGTTATTATAGGCGAATTGCACCAGCAGAAGATGAGAGGCCCAATCGTTCTGTCCATCATTGGAATAACTATATAAGAATTGACCCAAACCTTGGTTCACTCTTCTGTCAGCACATCAAACTGAGGGTGAAAGGCCGTGGAATGGCAGGGGTGGATGCCTAAGATGAACAGTAGGGCTTCCAAGAACTGGGTATTGAATAGTGGGTTGCAATTGCTGATAATCTCCTTAAGGAGGCCATGTAGGCAAAAGTTATGTCCACAAAGAGGCTGGCAGTCTGGACTGAGGTAATTGTGGTATTGCAAGGGATGAAATGTGCCATCTTGGTAAAGCGTTCAACTACAGCCATTACTGCATCATAATTCTGGGACAAAGGGAGTTCACTAATGAAATCAATGGACACTGAAGTCCAAGGGTTCTCTTCAGCTTGGAGGGAGACAAGAATCTTAGCGCTCTTCAAAAGATTAGTTTTGACTGGTTACACGTCAGGCAGGACTTTGTAACTTTAGCCACATCTATGGCGATGCCTTTCCAACTGTAGTAAAGACAGACCATCTCAAGCGTATTGTCTTTTCCAGGTAGCCAGCAATTGGAGATTCATGAGCTTCGCAAATCACCTACTTTCTCAAGGGTCCAGGTGGTACCCACCACCTGCTTGATGGAGGATGAGCCCATCTATCAACTAGTAACCTTTGTCCAGGGGTTCGCCATTCCTCTGGTAGACCTGCTTAATCTTGTCGTAGTCAGATGACAGGGCTGGGACAACCTAACGCGGGCAGAGCTGTCAATATCCCCTTCCAAAGGTTCCATCATAAGCAGAGCGGGGAGGGGTTGGCCAGTGCACTCTTATTCACCTGTTTTAGCTTAATCAACGCCTGTGTATTACGGGCATCAACTAATTCCAGGTCAAAGAAAAAGCAGGATTCTGGGATAGGGCATCTGGTAACAGGTTTTGATTACCCTTAATGAAATCATATTAGAAATCAAACACTGACAGGATTTTTAACCACTGGGACAGGTGAGGGGACAGCTTCTGGGGGCGCAATAGTACATCAACGCCTTGTGGTCAGTGAGGAAAGTAACGGTCCACTTAGAATCATGAAGATAGTGGCGCCAGTGCTGTACCGCCTCAACAACAGAAAGAAGTTACTTATAAAAATTAGCGTAGTTGAGCTCCTCTAGGGTCATTTTATTGGAAAAATAAGCAATAGGATGTCCCACTCCTTCATCCCCTTACTGAAATAAAGCCTCTCCCACTGCAAAGTTGGAAGCTTCAGTGGCGACAATAAAGGGGCGTCTGGGGTCTTTATGCGCTAGCACCATGTTAAACAAAAGTATGGACTTAACAGCGTGAAACGTGGACTTTCTTTTACCGCTTGAAGTCACTTTTGAGCGATTTTAAATTTAAGTTTTATTTATCCACAGCCGTCTACCCAAACCTATTCTTTGATGTCCTTGGATCCACCGCCTGCCACCCCAGTGTGGGGCAGCAGTGCACCCCCGTCTAGCATTTTCCACCCCACGGGCAAGCGCGTTTGTATGGGCTCAAACAGCCCGCCCACTGCTTCCAGCCATTTTGTCCCCCATGGGACTTAGCGCTCCACCTGGCGCGCGTCCACCCTTCTCGCCCCCATCCTCTCGCCCTCCCTCGCTCTGCCATTTTCTATTGCCTCAGAGTGGACTATGGGCGTTTGTTCCCATATGCCAATAAGGCAATTATTGACCTAGCCACTGCGGCCTTTGCGCCAGCTGGCTTTATAGACTTCCGCCCTTTCAAGGGCTACTTTGACGTTGGTTTCCAATCTGAGGAGGATGCTGAAGCGGCAGCACAAACTCCTCTAATTTATAAAAAAACCCCATTCCCACAACCCGTACTCGCCTCCCTTCAGACACCACGCTGGTGGTATCCTTTGCAAATCTCCCATCCCACCTTCCACCCCAAGTTTTATATAACCAGTTGGTTGCGGGGCTCATGGCTTATGGCACTCAGCCCAACCTCATCTTTGCCATTCCATCTGGTGTGGAGCGTCTTGCTGCTCCTCGTGCAACAGCCACTTCATACCACACCACCTTATCATAGCCCAACAAATACCACCCCGCGCTAGTGTGGCTGCAGCGCCTGATCATTTCTTTTGGGCTCGGGTTGATAATGGTAGGCAGATTTGTTCTCTCTGCTTTGGCCTCGGTCATGCAAAAATAGCATGCCCTAAGGCCAAATCTGCTGCTGCGGCTTCTGAGCCTCCTTCTGGAGGTTCAGTATGGGGCGCTTTGCTGCCCCCTCCCACCCTCAATCTCATTCAGTGGGCCCACATGGAAAATCAGCCCCCCAAAACCTCCATCCTCACTCTCCCACCTAAATCTACGCCAGCTAATCAGAGCAATGCTTGGACCACCATTCGCACCCAAGCAGCTGCCCATTCGCCCAATCCTACCCACTCAAATTTAAACGCCACTATTCCAGTGAACCAAAATCCATGGGATCTATTGGCTGAAACTGACGAATCAGGTAATGTTCTCATTATTAAGCATACAGGTCAACCTCTCTGCCATGGTGATTATGGTCGGGCAGAATTTTTCCTTCCCAACTTTGATGAAGCCCCTACCCCTCGCCATTTTGCTCCTCTGCCCAATACAGCCCCCTTCCAAAGTGACCACCAGCTCGCCTTAGCTGCGGTGGCCTCTCCTCAGTGCCTGAAACTACGCACCGCGGTGGCCCAGTCAATGGCTCAGCTCCAGCATGGCCTGCCCACCCTCTTCTTCCCCCCGACTTCCCTGAATCTCCCTGCAGTGACATCTCAAAACTATTCGATGATGCTGAAGTTGTTGTTATGAATGTCGCAACGCTTGCTTCATTCAACCCCCCAGCCAAAATCACCCGCCACAGTATCTCCCTTTTCACCCAACTTCCTGAAGCCTGCAAAGAAGCTGAAGTTCTCCTAGCAGCTTTTTAAAACACTTTCCCGTCATTATCTTGATGAGGAAGTGGAAAACTCTTAATACGCTAACCTCCACCCTCACTATGCGGATGCCTCAACGCCCTGGCTCTCTACTCTGATCCAGTACTGTAACCAACATCCCATGATCGAGGTGGGTTTTTCTGAAAACCAACCCCCCAACCCCTCCTCACCCTCTGCCATGGTGGATTAGCGGTTTCTTCTTCCAACCTAGTTAGTAGTTTTATTTTGTCGTTTTGAGTGTTGTGATTTGGTACTGTCCATCCCCTGGTCGGCGTACCTCAAATAAATTGAACAGCGTGAAGCGTGGTGTTGCATTCTATGGTCTAACCAAAAATCTTCTTACCAGATACGGTATAAAAAGGGGCGGCACTTCTGAGAGCTTGGTGAAGATCTTCTTGGGGAAATTACACGTCTCAATAGAGCTGCGTAACTCTGTCAGAGATGAGGGAGTAACCCTATCTTGGATGGCTGATTCCTTATCTAGGGCAATGATGAGGCCGTGGGAGAAGATAATGTTTCTTAAGGACTCACTTTGGGATGGAAGAACTCACATTTGCTAGCCTTAATAGTAAGATTTTCCTGTGCAATTCGCTCAATGACCAATACAAGATGGCGGACGTAAGATTCTGCATTTAGGTAGAAGAACAGTATGTCATCCATGTGCACTTTTGTGATAGTTACCATAAGGTCATCCAAGCAGCATCAATGAACCTTTGAAAGCAGGATGGGCGTTCTTTAAACCAAAAGGTATGACTTTGAACTGGTATAATTTTTCAAGTATGAAAGCATCAGTCAACCACTCCTGGCCTTCTTTGATATGGATCTGGTTGAAGGCGTTAAAGCAATCCGGCTTTCTAAACACCCTTGCCTTTACCACTTAGCGGGAAATCTGCTGCTCAAAGGGGAGCGAATGGGGGGCAGATACTGTCATGCTGTTCAGATTGCCATAATCAAAGAAAGAATGGATAAAGACATCAGACTTCTATACAAACAGGTGGGGGAGCACACCGGTGAAGATTTCTTGAGGATTTGCCCCTTGGAGAGCATGTCAAACCCAAACGTCCAAGGCGGCCTCCTCCCTCAAGTACAAGGGATAAATGGGATAGGATATCTTGATGAGGTAGACGGCCAACTTGAACATTAAGTCAAATCTGGTGTGCTCAGGGAGTGGGCAGTCCTTAGAGGGATCAAACATGTTCTCATATCCGCGTATGCATTTAGGCAGAATAAGTGCCAGGGTCAGAGACAGTCAGTTTAATGGTGTATAAGTCTACTTTAGAGAGGGTCCCCATCTTCTTGGAAGCGCCATTGCGCTTTTATCTAGGTAAGAAATGATAATCATGACTTCTTCAAGAAATTCACATGCATGGTAGAGTCCACAAGGTTGGTGAAGATGTCAAACCGTCGCCACCAGCCAACATCCAGGATAACTGGGTACAGGAGGTTTTTAACTGAGGAGAAGCTCTACATAAAGTACCCATCGCCTGCAACAAAGGGAAAATGTGACAAAACACTGTAGCTTGGAATGATTTGAGACGCCCCACTTCCACAAACTGACCAACACCTAAGGGAAGGTCCAAGGCCTCTGCAAGCTCTTGACGGATAAAGTTTTCAGTAGCGCCAGTGTCCACCAAAGTGAGCGCTTGAAAATACTTCCCTACAGAGGAGAAGGTAGACATGAACAAGAAGTACGCAGAGGAGGAATTATTTTTTACAGAGCCAAGGGAGGATAGGATGGCTTCAAGACCAGAGGGTGTAGTGTTGATGAGGGTATCCACTAAGTAAACAACAGCGTATGACTTCACATTGCCAGTGAGTTGCCCAAAAGAATCTAACGGAGTAGGTTAGCTTGTTGCTCTATGTTTGGCAGGAGAGAGATCCTTATTGCATCAAGCTAAGCCAGTAAGGACGCCAAGCTTATTGATAGGTAAGCCAAGAAGATTTCCTCTTCAATCATCTTTTCATGGATACCTATTCATTTCAGGATAGGATAAGACAAGAAAGGTGACTCTAGTGTATAAAGAAGAGTTGTTTAACTGGGACAACAGTTAGGACGAGAGACATAGGTTTTAAGATGGCAACAGAGGGTCCGCGGATTGAGTGAAGTGAGTGCTCTGAAGCAAAAGGGTTAGAATTACTAATCCCTCTATTTTTGAGGACAAAGCGAGGGGTAAACTGTGAAGCGCAGTGGTGCATGGCCAGTAGTGAGGAGACCCCCATCTATGATGAGGGTTTCAATCTCACCTTCCATTGAACTCACTGCTGGATCTAAGCGATACTGGGAGAGTACAGAGAAAAATTATATGGTCAGGTTAGAAGTTCTATTAAAGCTAGGCCTCAGTTGGATATGATATAAAAGATCTGAAACTTGACTGGTGTCAGGTCTACCAAAATAGGTGCCATGATGGTGCACAACAGAGATAGTGTTTTTTATTTCTAAAATCTGAATTTACACGTGACAGTTAGGCTTAAAAGCACAGATCTTGTTGGAAAAATGGACGCAAGGATGGAGAACGTCCCAGATAAGAGGAGGGTGGGTTATCCCATATGCCAAGGGCAGCACCAGTGTTATCTTGGGACTTGAGGAGGAGGGACAGTTTCAACAGTCCAAGAGATTAAACTTTGATGCATTCTCTTGGAACAGGCGCAAGTACTGTGCCTTAGTGAGTTCTCCTTGGGCCAAGTGGACAAAGGAGTTATATCATCAAATGCGGCAGGGGGAAACTCGCGGAGCTTAACAAAGGTTTCCTATGCAGAGAAGGATTACAGGAGGGATTTATTTTTATCATCAGCGGTGAGCAACCATTGGCGAGCTCTTTCTGAAATCTCATGGAGTATCAGCTGAAAGAGGAGGACTTCAAATAAGTCCTTACCTTGAGACTTATAGCGAGCCCTAAGGTTGGACAACGTGGTGAAGATCTCCTTTTTAGAAATTGAATTGTGTAATTGGGGAAGGTTAAGCTGGTAAAGGCAGGTACTGAAAATTTTATGAGCTTCTTTAGTGAGGGGAGCTGCGCAACGCCCTTAGCACACCATTCGAAGAAGGTAACAACCAAGGCCAGGAAAGATACAATAGTAACACCCCAGTGAATTGCTTAAATAAGGGGACTACTATAAGAGGGAAAGATGACTCTAGCCACCTAACAGTCGAAGAAACTCACAAAAAATTGAGGCTTTTTTCTGCTAATGTAACAGAAAACTGAGCGCAGGAGGTCACAGGGGGAAGCGCCAGGAAAATGATTCCAGAACAAAACAAAGTGATCCAGAAAGAGGAAGCAAAGTCCAGGATATATCGGTTATGTTTCCAAATATGTTTGTTAAGCTAAGCGCTTTTGAATTGACGACAATTATCAGAGAAAAGAGTCCTTGAAAGTTGGGAAAGGCAGCACATGAATTGTAGAAGTACGCGGCGAAAAAAGACGTTGCAGAGTTGGCGAGATGCCATGGAGTGAGGGACGTATTAGCGCTAAAGATGAGGGTTAGACCATAGTGGAAAATGGAGTCTAGCCATTACAAAGGTTTCAACAAGTATTTTCTTAATAAAAAATAACAAAAATTTTGGGAAACTTTCAGAATATAATCCTTAAACTCTATTAAAAACTAAATGATTATCTGAGAAAAGCAAATCATTTATCAGCTAGGGCATGAAAATTAATGGGAAATATTTTGATAGTTTAAAGCAATAACAATATTTGATCTGAGCTATAAAGCATTAATCTATTAACAGAATCGAGATTTTGCATATTTGGCCAAATTTCATAACCTTATAACAGCTTATTTTCCGGATTTTGAACTGATTTTCATAGATTTTCCGCCTCTGTAGCACCATTTCCCTCAGCCCTGGCTGACAAATCCAGAGTCCATTTCAAGTTAATGACCTTAGAGAGGTCATTAGTGAACTTTAAGGATTTTAGCCTTGCTCTAAGGGCTTAGTAGGCTTAGATTTAGAGCGGCGTTCTCAACAGAAAAAATATCACTATCTGTGACATAAATTTAGTACAAAGCCATTAAGAATATTTCATGATTCAGTTCTGGTGTATTGTCATTCTAAAGAGCTTTCTGATACCAACTTGTATCCAACCTGATTGGGAAAATTGGCATTAAATATGTTGGCAAGAATATCTATGCTGCCATGGCCACACTTAGCCAATGATTATGATGCCTCCAGTGGACAGCATTGTGCCCATGGCCAGGCCACATATGGCTGGCTCCGCTGGGTTGGGAAAGAATTGACCATATCCTTACCTGTCAGGGATAGGCTCATAATCAAACTCATTGGGAAAGCTTAGCAGATGGGCAACTTTGCGCACAAAACTAATTTTCGGCCATTATTTTCAGAAGAATATGACTTGGCATCCACAGTGGAACATAAGCCTGTGGATCATCCTTAATGGGGACCTATGCCCCCAAACTTTCACTGGAGATGGCTTCTACCCTCCGCCTTCTCCTGGAACAGCCTCTGAATATCTGCCCACCAATTCTTTGGTGAACAAGGGTGGAAGAGGCGCGATTTGCAGGGGATTTTCTATTACCCACCTCTCATTTACCTCATAGGGTAAATTGGCATGGGCAACAAGAGAAATGGCCACATGCTTTTTACCCTTTTTTGTTTGGAATGAGAATTTCTCCTGATACAGCAGCAGGGGTTGTTCCTTAAAACTTACAGAATGTCAGTCCAATATTCATTACAGCAGCAGGGGTTGTTCCTTAAAACTTACAGAATGTCAGTCTAATATTCATAGGTCTTAGGACAACAATAAAGTCAGCAATGAAGATTTAAGAACCTTAGTATGGGGCTACATGAGATTGTTCTTCGAGCTTTGAAAATCACTGACTTGGGCTCTTGAATTCTTTATAGAAGCTCCATTTATTATTTAAATGAGGTAAGTCGACCAGGGGATGGACATTACTAAACTAAAACTAGAAATTATAATAAAAACTAACGATTCACACAAAACGCCCAAAATGGATGGATCGCTTGGATCATACCTAACACAAATCCAACCAGGTGGGTGGCAAATACCGCTATCCCTCCATGGTGGACAGGGAGGGGGGATTGGGGGGCTCATCTTCAGCCACATCCATCTCATTCCAGAGTAGGGTGCATATTAAGGCAGAGAGTAGGGGTGTGGGGGCATCAGCGGTATGGGGTTTGATATCTCTGATGACTGGAACTTCCAAATAGTTGTTAGCCATCATAATGCCAACGATGTATTTTGGCCAAAGTGTCTCAGCTTTGAGGCGGGCGTCTTGGAATTTAATGAATGTGGCAATGTTGGTTTGGGTTATTTTTGCTTTCAGGTTCTGTGCTACTGTTACCACATTATGGATGGCTTCAGTGACGTTTTTGTGTAAAATTTTCATGTTGATCTTACTTTGTGCAGTAAGATTATTGGGGATAACAGGAGGTGGAATTCCTCCTGAGAGCGCAGCCATAGATTTGGCGGCAGCTTTGCAGAGTGGATGGCAATCTGGTGTGGCGACTGCTTCTACTGCAAGCTGATGGTCGCTGTAGAATGGTTTGGCGTTAGGTTGCGGGATATATTTATAAGGTGGGAATTTTGCATCCCATTCTGCATTACAGAGCCGTTTGACTTGCAACTATGGCTCTTCAACGACGTTACCTGATTTGTCAATTTCATCCAAATACTCCTATGGGTTTTGGTTGGATTGGATTGGGGAATCGGCGTATGGTTGAGGATTAGCTGGATTTATATATTTTGCCTGGGATTTAACTGGGGTCCAATCCTGCGCTTGATTGGAAGAATCATGCGTGGCCCTGGGGCAAGGTGGATGCTGATTGGTGGCTGTAGGTGCAGCTGCAGCATCAGGCATTGTAGGAGGGGAAGGTAGGATTGTACCCCAAGTCAGAGTTGGCGTGGGGTGGTCGGCAGATTGGTGGGTGTCAGGCAAACTTTTGGCATTGGTGGAAGTTTCTGGGTATGGGCATTTGCATTTAGAGTGGTCTAACTCAAAACAGGATGGACAAATTGTCCATCCGCCCTCATCGCGGGCCCAGAACAGATGGTCGGGGGCAGATGGGATGGTGGCACAAGGGGGAATTGCCAAAGAAATTTTCATAAATTCAGGGCTGATTGTGGCATATGACTGAGGCCCAGTGAGGCGTGTGGCCCCATTTGGGACTACAAATTGTAAGATGGGGTTGATGCCATAGGCTGCCAAACCTTCCATCAGCTCCTGGTGGAGCACTTTGGGGGGGGAGGTGGGTGGGAAAACCAGCGAACTGGACCACCAAGGTGGTGTCTGTTGGGAGCCAGGTCTGAGTTGTTGGAAGGGGAATATTATTAAAAATTAGTGGCACCATTGTCACAGTGGCTGCATCAGCTTCACAGGGGAAGCTGAGATCAAAGTACCCCTTATAGGGGCGGAAGTCTATAAAACAGGCTGGTGTCATCGCCACCTGAGCCATTTTGATAATGGCTTAGTCATCATAGGGGAAGAATTTCCCATATCTGACCCTAAAGCCAAAATGCATGTTGCTCCAGGAGAGCACCAGGGGAAGCGGGGCACTGCTTGGGTTCAAGTGAGATGGGCATCGAGATCCTTGGGAGGAACAAATCTTGCCAAGGGTTTGGAATAACTGGGCAAGCCAGTCTGAGTGCATTTTCCTGTCGGACAGAAAATGGAGGGGGAGTTTCACCGCTGCCCCATGCTGGGAAAGTCAGTGGGGGATCTGATGACATTGGAGCAAGACTTCAGTGTGCAATTAAGTGTTTGCTTTTAAATTACCAAAATCAATTTGCTCAGAAAGTTACGCTGAGCAGAGAGAGAGCCTTGAAGCTCCATTTGTTATACATATAAGAACTTACTTGATTAGTAATACTCAAGTTTACAATAAATTATTAGTAACAAGAGTTTTTTTAATTTACAAAAAACTCTAGACAGTATCTACAATAGCCTTAAAGAATTTAAGCTCCCAGTAATTCCACCTGTGTTTTCTAAGGTGCTTGATGACTAGTTCTCTCATTTTTTAGGCTCTCCTTGGGTGATTGTTTTTCTCTTCTAATAGATAGCCATCTAATCTGACTAAGTGCAGTAATTTCTTTTCTTTGTCATTGACCTACAATCTCTTTGACTTTATAATCATGGTTATGGCCTTTTTTCTATTGAGGGTAGTTCTAGGTGTATCCGTTAGTGAAGTAGTGAAACTCAATCATAAGTTTAAGTAGCACTCAACGTGTTACTTTATAAATATTTCAGGTGGGGAAAGCGCCATATAATAGGCATTGCAACCAATATCTCATCTTCCTTGAAATGACTTGCATTACAATGTGCAAGATAATATATATGATTTCTGTTATGGTATGTTTCAAGCGTTAATGTAAATCTTTCAGCCAATCCTAGGAAGTTTTCTATGATGCGCTTAAATCTTTATAGTCCTTATATGTACTGTGAAACTTCTTGAGGTTAATATATAAATTTCTGTTAAGCTTATGCACCATCAAATCTCAGTATTTACTAGTATGATTTCAGCTGAAATCTCTGAATTAGGTTACAGATTGCAATGAAGGTGTAATTAGCATATAAAAAGTGGATATCAATTTAAATTTTTAAATTTTTAAATTTATTGTGGGGAAGGCCAACCATGGGACGGACACTTCCGAATATGACTCAGACGAGACAAAACTCAGTACCAGGTGAGGCACCCCAGAGAAGCGATGCTATCTCTTGTTGCCAGCGGGAATGCCACTTATGGGAAGGGGGAGGGAACGTGTGTAGGGGGCGTAGCCACTATTGAGCACATGTGGAGGAAGGGGTCTGATTTGATGAACCAGACTGGGAACCAGGAGGAGACCAGCTGTCGGCGATGCGGTGGGAGATATCTAAACATCCATGCTTGTAAGTGATCCACCAAATGAGACCGGAATCTGTGGACAGCTTCAGGGGAGGGTGGGGATGGATCCAGCGATGGCATCCAAGACAATCGTGTGGATAGTCCACATGGCGATTGCAACCACCAGAGCATGGAGGGAGGGTGGGAGGGGGAGGCCATTGATGAAGCAAACATATCTCTTGACAGACTGAAGGGATGTGTTTGATCCTGGCCTAGCAGACGTTGGACTTCGCGCCATATTACTTTAGAGGTGGGGCAATTCTCCAGGCGGTGAAACAGCGTTCCATACTGTCCACACACGACACAGGATGAGTATAAAGCATTAGAGCGCTCAGCTGTATGATACACCCGCCTCAGGCAGCGCCACACATGGGAGCGGACTTGAGGCTGCAACAGAGGATGGTGTGCGTATTTCCAGATAGTCTTTTGGGTCTCAGTGGAATAAAGGATGTCCATCATGTCCAGGTAGTCCACCCTGGATAGGACTTGGGGTCGAATGGGGATCACACCATCATGGATGGGTAGCCCCTGTACCTCTTGTGTGAACTGAGGAGAGGGGCGGCCTCTTTGTTGTATGTCCACTAATACGAATTCTCCACTCTGCGCTTCGCATGGAGAGTAGGATTCATTTGTAGTTGGGTTTTGGTCCCGTGAGGACCTGTGGCCGATGTGTGTGATGCGAGGTATTTCATCAGGGAGTGGGGGTTTGATGGATTGTTGAGGCCCAAGGCTTGGTAGAAGTTGGAGCGGGCCGCGCGGGACCAGTGTTGGGATGGGAGTGTAGGAGCAGTGACGGCCGCAATCCAGATGCCCAGGATCTTGGCGGCATGGGCTTTGAAGTCAAGTAGGCCCATGCCACCATGATGATGAGGGCCAAACATGACCTCTAGCCGTACTGGTGGAGGGCGGCCTGACCAAAGCCAACCTTGTAGCAAAGCATACAGGGGATTGAAGAAGCTTGGGGAGAAGGGGATGGCGTGGGCTCCAAACCAGACTTTGGATAGGAGCATAGAGTTGGCAAGAACAACCCTGCCAGTGAGGGTAGTAGGGTGGGCTCTGAGAGAGGCGATTTGCTTCGTCACGTTGTCCAGTATATGGCACTCCATTACTGCTGACGCATATCCACCTGCCTCCAACCACACGCCCAGATGGCGTACCGGTCCTATGGTAGGTCGTGGCACAAAGGGGAGCACCAGTGAAGCGGTGTGTTTTGAGTTAGTAAGGTGTGGACGTGGGCGAGCAGATGGGCCAGGTTGGGAACTACTTGCTGGGGCCCAGCAGTTCTGAAACCGACCAAGGAGGATGATTTTGGTTTTGGAGGCGTTCAGTGCCGCGTTGCTTACCCGGGAATATTCCTGGATGAGGGCTTCAAGCGCGCATGCATCTTTGTTATTAGACACCCCCACCACGCAATCATCTGCAAATGCCATCATCTTGACTGGGGTTTGGCCTGGCACATGGACCCCAGTGAGTTGGGCATTCACATTTCGCAGTAGTGGGTCAAGGCTGAAGTTGTATAAGAGTGGGCTGAGGGGGTCCCCTTGTCGCAGGCCCCTTTGAGGACGGACTACTTCCATTAGGAAACCTGGGCCGCGCACAGCCATTGTTGCAGATTCCGTGAGCAGCATCACCCAGTTAATGAAGCGGGGAGGTAGGCGGAATTGTTAAAGGCAGGCCCTAAGGTATTCCCAGTTTACTCTATCATAGGCCTTTTGTTGGTTTAAGAATACAAGTGCCCCAGAGGCTGTGGACTGACACACATTAGCCACAGAGTGCACGTTATCCCAAATCGACCTTCTGGGGATGAAACCAAATTGTTCTGGGGAGATGGTGGCAGATGCTACAATCCCTAAATGGTTAGCCATGATTTTGGTTAAAATTTTGGTATCTGTGTTTGTTAGAGAAATGGGGCGCCAGTTGGCTAAGTCTAGCCTATCCCCTTTCTTGAAGAGTGTGACTGTAAAGGCCTCATGTCCTCCTGGTAGGAGGAGCATTTCCAACAGGCTTTGGTTGAGTGAGGCTAGCAGCAATGGGGATATATATTTAAAATATTTTTTGTAGAACTCATATGGAATGCCATCTGGGCCTGGGCATTTTTGGTTTGGCGCACCACGAATGGTAGTCCATAATTCGTTTGGAGTAATTAAATTCATTATTTCCGGGTATCAAAAAATGGTGCAGATATGAGCTCAGTTGAGAAATTCCGCCATTTTGGCCAGCTGAATTGGTTTGGCTCAGTATAACTTGGAGTAATATCTTTGCATTTCGATTGCCACTTCAGCCAGTGTGTCCACAATAGAATTATCCGATCTTTGCATCTGTGTGCAGGCCACGCTCTGGCATGGTGCAAAATTTTTTTGAAGAAGTATGCGGTGCACTTGTCACCTTTAGTGATGCGTGTAGCCCTATATTGGACACAAACCTGATGTTTGTGTTGCCTTTCAAGTGCGTTGAGGTGGGCGGCTGCCTCCGCCCACTTCTGGCCCCATGCAGGGCTATATCCTGAGGCTGGAATGTTGGACTCCAAGTGGGCTAATTCCGCCAGCGCGCACGATATAACCACTGATGTGGCTCATGAGCGTCTGGATGAGAGATGGCAATAGTGGCGGATGGTGTCTTCTTTGAAAGTTGCCCATGTGGAAATGGGGTCCGCGCAAAACAGTGCAACAAATGATTTTGCCAAAGTTGCCTCTTCACCCACGTGAAAAATCCTGGCAATGCGATCTCTGGGGGGCGGATTTTGCACCAATGTGGGGCCTTTGCAACTGTGATGGGCAAGTGGTATGTTATCGAGACCAGTTGGTGGTTGGAGAATTCCCTTTTCATTGTTTTGAAGTGGGAGATATGGGGTTGGAATTTCGCCGGTGCTAGAATAAGGTCGATGCAGGTCATGGACCTTAATTGGCCATTGTGGATGTGGGGACGCATCATGTTTTTGAGCAGTGGGGCATGTCGTGGTAGTGCATCCATTAACCCAAGGGTGGCTTTTAGAATGCGTAGTTCTATGTGACCCTGTGGGGCGTGGGGTGAGGGCAGCCATCAGTCCGTTGGTGAGGTTAGCCAACAGTTCATATCACCAATTAGGAAAAAATTGGGGGGTAGCGGGAGGGATTTGACTGACGAGAAAAATATCTGACGCTCATGTGCACCGTTTGGGGCGTAAATGTTGATGATTGTGTGTGCAACATCGGCCCATGAGAAGATGACAACAAGCACTCGGCCATTTAGGAATGTTTCTGAAGATGTAAATTTGAAAAAATTGTTTTTCCAAATTAGCACCCCACAGTGCTTCGACCAAAAGGATAGGGATGGTAGGAGCATTGTTTTCCAAGCTTCCTCAGAACCTCATGGACAGTGGGACTCCTGGATGGCCAGGATATCCACGGGTAAATTTTTTTGTAAAAAACTCAGTTTCCTAGCCTGGGACGGGGAGGCCTTGAGTCTGGTGATATTCAGCATCCCTAGAGTGAAGGTTTCCCCCATCACACCTTAGGTGCGAGGGGGTGGGCCCCCGGGCCCACCAGCCTCTTCCAGGTCCCCACAGGCTTTCACAGCAGCATGGGTATCAGCAGCGATGCTATTGGGGTTTTTGTTAATTTTTGTGGAAAGAGTTGCGTTGGCTTTGGCCTTCACTTTTTGTTTTCCCGACGTCGGACGAATTTTTTGCGGTGCAGATAAGTTTGGTACACCATCGAGTGGGGCAAAAATCTTTTTTGGTTGGGATAGGTCCCAAGTCAGTTTTGACTGGGGCTTGGGTACAGCAATTGGGTGAGATCAAATCTCCCATTGGATCCTTTCTTTGAGTGGCCTGTTCAGCATGGGCCTCCCAATCTGATTGGGTGATGGATTCCTGAGTTGCTTCTGCCACGAAGGTCTCCATGTCCTCCTGGCGTTGTGAGTGTGGGATGGTGGTGGTGGCCTTGGCCACTTCCTTGGCCGCGGTCCTATGGGCCTGCTTGGCCTTCTTCCACTCCTGCGGGGAGATGGGCTTTACCAATAGGTAGCAGCCTTGTGCTCCCCACGGGAAAGCCTCCTTGGTGCTTGCAGTTGGTTTGTAGTGCGCCTCTCCGCTGGCCATGGCCACCGAGGGGTGCTCTTGGAATGTGATGCCCTCTTTGATGGGGCATGCGTGCACCTTATGGCCGAACGCATCACAGTGGGTGCAAATGGGGGGCGCGCTGTCCATGGTTACCCGGAATGGGTGGGTGGTGTGCCCTGTGATGTCAATAAAGGTGGAGTGCGGGATCTGGGTTAGGTCCTTCGCGATCTCCTCAGTTGGGGTCAGAACTGCGATGGCTTTGCTGGTGCACAAGTGTGGCATCAGCGTGAAATGTTGCATTTCAAAAGATTGTATTTCGCCATATATGGCGAGACCATCTTTCAGGTGTTGCTCCAAAATGTCACATTTTACCGTAGTAGGCAAAAAGTCAAATGTGAGGAAAATTTGGTTTGATTTTGTCCATCTGGTGCATTTAGTTTTGATGACCTGTTGCCCTTCGGGGAGGTCAACCACTATGCGCACTGCTGCAGCCTCGTCTGCTGCTATTTTGCTTTCAAAACCTAGGTCCAACCAACTGCGTGACATGGAGTGAGGTGCAACATACACCACAGTCGGGAAAATTTTGTGTACATCTTCACAAAATTTTTCCCATAAGCCATTTTTTGGATGTCCAGATACACACAGACTCCAAATTCCACCGACAAAAGTGGCTGGGAATGTGGCGTGTTGATGTACTGGTTGCATCGTGCTTGCCACGCGAGTATCTCCATGGAAATTGTGACCACCAGTTTTTTTAGATTTTTTTCTATTCTGCCAGATTCTCTGGGGCATTTTTGAACGTTAGAGGCCGTGGGCCTTCCGCCTGCTCCTCTTGCTTTTCTTGCCCAACTGCTCCCAGACATGGGTGCAGACTAATCCCCTCTATGAGATTATCAAACTAGATTTAGTCTTGAATTGAATGGGTTGCAAAATTGTTTGCAACAAGAAAAAAACTGAAAGTGGATATCAATTTAGAAATATATATTTGTCTAATTTAAACAAATTATACCATTGCAATAGGTCCACTAATTTATAATGGTCTATGTTGATATAGTATATAGATAGTCTAGTACTAAAAAGATATAGCATATAGATAAGATTTACAGGGTTTATGTAATCTGTATGGATATTTTATCTGGAGTGGTATGAATTGGACAGAAAGCGCTTTATTTTTAAGTCCTCCAATATAGTACCAAAACTTTGAGTTAAACTGAGGCCCAAAATATTAGAGATACTTGGATTACCATAATAAAAAATATATGCTTTGTTTAATTTTGGCTATATATTGGAGATAAGCCAAAGTGGGTTGCGCAGGGTTTGGCCCACTGAGCAATAGGACGGATGTTATTAAGATCGCCATTCCTCCAGATACACTTGATAAATATAAATGAAATATGGAGCAATTGCCTCAATAACAATTCTTTATCAATTTTGATAAATGTCAGTGGATACCCTTGGTTCTGCTGCAAACTCCCTACTAATAATCCTCCCTGTTTAATATTTATATCCTGCTTATATATCAATGTCTTTGGTTAATAATGACCCTTTTACTTAACTATTCAGTTCTGCCAGAATCTTATTGGATCTGGAAGAGGCTACTATTCATCAAATTCATGATTTACTTAGTTTGAGGCGATCTACTAAGTATTTTTCATAAGTTGATAGCACCTTATCACCTGATTTGAAGGCGATCCACTAAATATTCATTCAAAGCTTGGTATTTTCTTATTGCCTTATGTCAAGGCGATCTTCATAATAAACAACTCAGTTTGACCAATCTCACCCATTCCACCATAGCTATTTAGGGCTTATCGTCCAGTAATATCAGAATCATGATATTACCCCTTGTCTGGACAATTAAGCTCCTATTGTTTAAATACCTAAAGGAACTTTGCATGCACTCATGTAAGATCTGACTGCTTGCGGGGTCCATTAATAGTAAAAGCATCCACACCTGTTTTCTCAATTATCTTAAAAGACTAATCCAGGTGCTGGCCAATTTGTGCTTCCACATGAACCCATGTTGTTCATGGAATAGTACCATATCCCAATTTTTGAACTGTGCTAGCCCACTATGTTGTACCTGATTGGAATCCTGTTTCTTTATCTTCTTGGTTAAGATGAATGAATACTATTTGTTTTGCAGCTTGATCAGCATATTCATTAGGTTAGTCAAGTAGTGTTGAGGATCCATTCCGTTGGTATCTTCCATGCAAGCATAGAGCAGTACATATAGAGCTGGGTGCCATCATATAGTAACTGTAAAGGACTCGTTCCATTGCCAAGTGATAGCTGATGTTGTAAATGAAGACAGCGGTGTAAAGAAGGGTACTTCAATCAGAAGGTCTATCCATTACCAGTTTCTGGAATATATTCAACAGTGTCCCATTAACCCGTTTGACCATAACATTGAATTCTGAGTGATAAGGGTCATTAGAACCTGTGGATGGCCATCAGTTTGTTGAGCATGGCAAAATGTGAGAGGTGAAGTTGGTCTCATTGTCTGTAAGGATGAACTGAAGAAAGCCATGTCTCTGAATTATACATTCCATCAAAAACTTAGCCACTATGGCCGCCCCCAGATCATGTATTGATCATGCCTCAACCTACCTGGTCAAATGATCAAACGCCACCATAATATACTTGGACCAGTTTTATTATTTGGCAGAGGCCCCACAACATCAATAAAAACCAAATGCCAAGCAAAGTGAGGTTTCACTAACTGGTAAGAAGGCTTTTGGTGGAATGTCTTCTCCACTTGGCACTGATGACAATAGATCATTTCAAGCATTATGAACTGTATGCTTTCCCAGTAATACCAAGGCTGCAATAATTCCATTGTTTTGCGCACACCACCATGTCTGACTGCATGGTATGCTCTCATGATAATATTTGGGTGTGCAGAAGGTCGCGAAAAAAACCATAGAATCGCCGATCCACTTGTACAGTTCTCCATATATGTTGGAAGGTATTTGTTTGCATCTCAATTTAACACTTTGATTACTTGGGGCGGTTAGTTGTCAAATTTTCCGCTGAGCATCTTATTGTACATCAAATCACTGAGGTCCGCTGTCACAGCAATAGTCAGTAATTGAGATAAACATTCAGCATTCTGATGCTTTACTCCTGTCCAATGGAGAGTCTCAAAATTATAAGCCTGCAACTTAAGAGCCCATTAAAACAAACGGCCTTCAGGTTCTTTGAGGTTCTGCAACCAACATAATGACGCGTGATCTGTCACAACTTTAAACTTTACCCCATGCAGATAGACTATGAATTGCTTATACGTGTAGATCACTGCTAAATTCTCCCCTTGGTCACAGTATAATTACGCTCATGACAGTTCAGAATTCAACTACAGTACGCTACCAGATGTTCCTCTCCATCGTCATCTTTCTGAGAAAGTACAGCACCCATTGCAGAGAGGAACGCATCCATCTGAATGATAAAATCTCCCAATCAAAGTTTAGATATTGTAACACCAGCGCGCTGATCAACGCTATATGGAGTGTATCAAAAGTGGATTGATGATGTTCAGTCCATTTGGACACAGCGTCCTATTTAACAACTTGAATAGAGGGCCCCCAATACAGCTAAAATTAGGGATAAAGTGCTGGTAGTAACTGACCATTCCAAAAGTACCTGTATGTCGCGCTTACTATTAAGAGTAGTAATTTTGCTGATGGCCTTTACCTTAGCAAGCTGTGGGTTTAGCCCTTTAGAGTCTACCAAAAACCCCAGGTAAACCAGCTGATCTTTGAAAGAGTTACATTTTGAGGCTTAATTTTAATGTTTGACTCATCCATCTGGCAGAATACTGCTTCTAGATGATCAAGATGCTTCGTAAAGGCTTGAGAGAAAACGTTAATATTGTTGAGGTATACAAAGACGCATGACAGTTTCATGTCACCAAGAATAGTATCCATGGATTTCTGAAATGTAGCTGGAGCGTTGCACAGCCCTTGAGGCATCTGTGTCAGCTAAAAAGGCCTTTAGAGGTGATTACAGCGCATTTTTCCTGTTCCACCAGGGGTAGCTTAATTTGCTAGTAACCTGATATCAAGTCCATCACAGAAAAGTAATGAGCTCCCTAATTGGTCCAGAGCATCGTTAATTCTTGGCAAGGGATACAAGTCCTTTTTTGTAATACTGTTGAGCTTCCAATAGTCTATTACTACACAGTTGGTGCCATCCTTCTTTTTTACAATTAGAACAGGCGAAGACCACGGACTTTTAGACAGTTTGAGCATCCCTTGCTCTAACAACTTGTCAATTCCCTCAGTAACCATGTCTTCCACTGCCCACAATTGGCAGATTAGCTAAGACTTTATAGGAGGATGATCTCCAGTGTCTACTCAATGGACCCCCCAAGCACATCCTAAATCATGATTGTCAACAGCAAAAATCCCCTTATACTTCTGAAATAAAGCTATTGCTTGGTCTTTTTGTTCTTCCAATAATCCAGTTAAATTACTATACAGTACCACCATTAGTACATCAGCCGGTGTCTCAGCTGGTAGATCACATTCATCCAACAATCTGAAATCATGAACCTGATGGACCTCTTCTTTGGGAATCAGATGTAGATATGCTACAGTTTGATGGCGGCTGATTTGCATTGGTTCTCTCTGGAGGTTTTATAACAAAACCTTAATCTCTCCATGTCCCAGGAGTATAATCCCTGGAGCCATGTGCGGCTCAAACCGTGTTTGATGAAAAAGCCCAATGACTTCCCCATATAAACCACTCGGCACATCCACTTCTAGCTCAGTGTTTGCTAAGTCTTGGTGGCCAGAAGGGATAGATATGGGCCCTGCCGCTCAAAGAGGTATCCCCTAATATTCATATATCTGTTGGGGAAGGGCCCAAGTCTTGTGCTTTAGTTGGTGATAGTGAACTGGCCTCACCCCATCACTGTAGGTAAGGTTGATATGGCTTATATGCACCGGATCTTTTGGTACTCTGTTAGTGGTGAAGTAAATTGGGATCCACTGACACAGAATGGTGAGGGTCTCCTCTGTCATATTAACGACAGCTCCAAAATGGCGCAGGAAAGCAGTCCCGATTAGAAGGTCATAGTTTTCATTTGGCAGCACAATTGCCAGGGCTACAATGACAATGGACCCAAAGTGCAGAGGTAGAGAACTATAAGCCCCCTTAGAGACAGTGCTTACAGCTCCAGCAGTTCCATAAACCATTCAATGGTCCACATCCGGTTTCAACATCAACTTTGCCATTAATTTAGTGGACACTATGTTGATTGGAGCACCAGTATCTATTATAGCACAAACTCTATTTTTTGCTACAAAAATATCACAGTATGTATACTCAGAATAAGAAGAATATTGACTGTTTATTATGTGAACATTTATGGGCTCTCTTTTCCCAAGAAAATTCATTATCCTCTCACCGACTTGAGGATATTCTTTGACAATAGCATCTACCAGAAGGGCGACGTTTACTCCTTTCTGGGTTGGTGCATTTGCAGCAGAATCAAGTTGGTCTGAGGAAGCTTGATCAAGCATATGACAGGCATATGGATTCAGTTGTTCAGGGGATTCTTCTTCCACCGCTGCCTTAATTTGAGCTCAGGTTACTACATTTACTCCTCCAACTGGCTGCTGATATAAAATTCCATCATTGTACTAAAACTTTCTCAGGGTATACTACTATTGATTCAGGGACATTTTGAGTGGGTTTCGTGGAGGTAGAGGGTTTCATCTCCAATCCGCTCCATCTTTTCCCTGATAATATTGATCTTGATGTATGTAGTTCACACGGCGGTTATATCAGAATTTTGCCAAATGACCAGGGCGACCGCATTTGTAGCAGTTAACCCCATAAGAGCCACGTCCTTGATTATCATAAGCAGGTCCAGACTGGAAAGTTTGGGGTCGTTCTGCATAACCAGCCCCAGGTTGGTAAGCTGATTGTTGACGGTTTGCATAGCTGAGTCCTAGTTGATAACTGGGTTGCTGACAGTTTTCATAGCCAGCCCATTGACACTGATCAAACTGTTGAGTATAATTCGGCTGAGGACGAGGTGCAGATTTATAGAAAGGCCAAGGATACTAATTGGAGCTGGAGGCAGATGAGATTATTCTCCTGAATAAGAGGGTGCAGTAGCAGCGGTAGTCTTTTATTCCATATTCAGCAGCAGAAGGTTAGGGGATACATGACGCAAAAACTGTACAATCTTAAGAAGAGGTACATCATCATCCAGAAGCCGCGAAATAACATTATGAAGTTCACAATATGGCTTCACCGCAGAGGACATGGCAATGCACAAGTTGGCTTCTGCTAAGTACCCATCTCCAATCAGTACATGGGCTTCTGTCATGAATCAATCAGCAAACTCTAGGAGATTCTCATTTTGACAAAATCCGATCATAAAAAATTTCTGCTTTCTGCTGTGACATCTTTGAAGTTCCCCCAAAAAGGCGAAGTATGGTATCTTTTACATCCTTATAGGTGACAGAACTACTTGTGAGGTAACAGGTGACCTGATCGGCGCTTCCTACATCCAAGGCAGATATTAAAAACTTAGCCTTCCATCTATCAAAGGCTCCTTCCGCCGCAAACTCAAACTGTTTGAAGAACCCATGAATGTTCCCATTGTGGTCAAATGGTGGTAATTTTTTGATATTAACCTCCTCATCCCATTCACGGGGTTTGGGCCATACTGAGGAACGGACTGAGATCCAAAAGCGGATTCTCAATGAGGAGCAGGATTAGTGGTAGTTGGGATGTCCACCGCTTCAGGGATATCATGACCTTCTGCTGTGGGTGGTAACACCATTAAATGAGGAAGTGTCATTCCAACTCATATGCGTATCCAGTACTACCATCTTGGGTGTAGTAGCTCTGACCAGCGTCATATTCTTCCACATATAATTCTTCTTCTTGATAGTCATAATTGTCCCAGCAAGAAGACCAAGAAGTATTGGTCAATCTTTGTTCTGCGCACTGCAGCCGCTTGGTAATATTCAATTGTTTGGTGAGTTCTTTGTTTTGTAGTCCCAAGATTTGCATTTGGCTAAATGTACTATCAAGTTGGTGCATGACAGCATCTCGTTCTTGAAGAAGTTCATCTTAGTTTTTGAGCACGCATCCAAGGTAACTTTTAGTTCCTCATATCCAGCTGGTGCAGTGTTTTGTGAAGACTCCCCAACAACACAGCTTGGGTAAGGCATGGCTGGAGACTGGAGTTCTGGAGTGTTAGGTGGTTGATCAATGGGCCCCCTGTAGTGAGTACCACTGTTATAATTTCAGACGGTATTGTTAGGATCTGTCAGGTTATTCACACAGGTAAAACCCACTGAGCAACCGATGGATGATGTGGGGGTTGTCAGTCCTTTGAACACAATTGAAAATATACTTAAATTAGGAGCAATTGCCTAATCAATTCTTTATTTATATTTTTATAAATACAGCTACCTTTTGCTGTCCCATCTCTTCTATGCTAAAAACAACCTACTTTTCTCAATCGCCCATCTCATTTATATACAGTGGCTTCATGCAATACTGCTTCTCATGGCTTAGGCTATTCTATTCTGCCAATTCTCCTCAAATTCAGCTTGTATCTCTAATCCTTTGTCGCCCTAATTGTAGGCGATTTACTTTGTATTTGTTGAATATTGACATTGCTTATCACCTTATCGCCTTATATAGAGGCAATCCAATAAAACCCATTATATCCAATAAAAACCCGTTATATCCCAATATTGCCTCATCTTGAGGCACTCAAATAATCATAATTGATACTATGTTTGGCGGATTCCGCCCTGCTGTCCCACAATTATCATCCAGTCATATTGGAATCGTGACACACATCATCCAACTCCAATATGAGGCTATAACCAATTTAGCAAAAACAATGAAAAAATAAGGGCAGGCTGCCAATGAGCTCTGAACCCCCTTACCTACATTCCAAGTGTCTGACATGGTATTATACTACCATAACCGCATCACTCCTAGAAGCAGTAAGCTTAAAAACAATTTGGGAGGGTCCTTTCACCATCACCTATAAAAGAGGCAATATGTACTCCATAAAATTCTTGTTTACAGGGATTACCATCAATTGGGTACATGGCCACATCCTACAGCCTTATTCTCCAACCAACATTCTTGAGGGGGTGATGTCAGACATTTGCTCTCTCAGCTGCAAAATAAGGATGTTTTGGGTTGTAATCAGCCAAAAAAAGAAAATGTCAGCCATTTATGAGTTTGCAATTATCATAAGAGCAATTTTAATTTTAATAATGATTTCATCGGCTAAAAGACCCTGGTCAATTCTTGGTGGAACCCTACAGATTGGGGTAACAAGATATAAATACTCCATGGAAAATAAAGACAAGATCAAGCAGTCAGGTTACTCCCACTGTGCAGCAGACCATGGGGTGTCCATTGTATGGTACTCCCCCAGTCAAAACCATGTCCATCAAGCACTGATGTGGGACCACCCCCTTTTATAGGTGTGGCGGGGGTCTACCAAAGGTAAAATTAATTTCTCTGATGTGGATTGGCTGAATTTCATTAAAATTGTTAACTCACAGGTACATATTGCCTAAAGTGAACTCCCCATCCATCGTTCAGCCAAAGTGAAGTGAGTATTCAGAGCTTTGATAGGCTGCTCTTTATTTTTTCTTATTTGAACTGCAATAAGCCAATCCAGACTTATTACTAAATCCCTTTAAGCCCCAATACAGTTTAAATACTGATCGTTCAGATACATAGAGGGGTCAGTTTTCTTTCTTTTCCTGCGCTTCTAATAAAAACTTAAAAAACATTTTTTTAGTATTTCACTTTTAATTTAAATAAACCATTGAGGAATCCATTTTAGCTTGAAGCACCAGTGAGCAAGAACTCAGCTGGATTCCTAAACGTTCTTCCAATAACCCAACTATTCTTCACATGATACTACCATCATTATGCTGGTATGAAAATCAACCAGTAAACCAAATTCATCCAGTGACTCAAACACATGAACCTTAAGGACCTCCTCAAAAGGAATCAAGTGTAAATACACCACTACTTGGTGTTGGCAGATTTGCAATGATTTCATTTGTAGATTTTCTAGTAGAACTTTGATTTCCCCATGTCCTGGTAGTATAATGCTTGGAGCCACGTGTGGGGCTCAAGCTGCAATTGCTAATTAGGGCCAATGACCTCACCATAAAGTCCATCTAGCACTTCTACCTTTAATGAAGAACTCACTATTACTTGGTGGCCAGAGGGGATGGCTATAGGCCTGGCAGCTCTGAGGGGCAGGATAATAATATACTTGTTGAGGAAGGGCCCAGAGATTGCTTTCTAGTTGATGGTAATGCACAGGAATCACTCCATCACTATAAGCTATGTTGATAGAGTCATATGCACTGGATCTTTTGGCACTCCGCTAGAGGTAAAATAAATTGGGACCTGCTTCCCCAGAATTTTGAACGTTTCTTCCATCATTTCAACAACAGCATCAAAGTGTTGCATAAAAGCGGTTCCAAACAACAGTCATAATGGCTGTTTGGTAACACTATCACCGGATCTACACCAATTTACTCAAACCACAAAGAATACACTGTACGCTCCTTCTGAGACCGTGTTTTACGCTCCAGAAGCGCCATACACCATAAAATGATTTACATCAGGTTTTAATGTTAACTTTACCACAACTTATTGGAAACTACGTTGACTGGAGCAACAGTATCTATTGTTACATGGATTCAGGTTTTGGCTACAACAATGTCACAGTATGTGAATTCTGAATAAGTAAAATTTTGACTGTTTAGTACACGAACATTTATGGAGTCTCTATTTCCAAGGAAACTCGCAATCCCTTCACCAACTTTGGGGTATTCTTTTTTATAATAGTGTTAACTGGAAGGGCGACATTTACTGCTTGAAAGGTAGGTGCATCTGCAGATGGGTCCAGCTTGTTAGGGGAAACTTGTTCAAACATTTGACAAGCGTATGGCTTTGGCTGCAACTGAAATCCTTCTTCCATTGCAGCCTTAGCTTGCTTTAATATCAATACATTCACCCCTCCAACTGGATGCTGATATAGAAATGCATCATTGTGCAGAAGGAATTTCGCTGAATTTATGGTGAAAGGTTTAGGTAGGACGTTTGGGATTGGGATAGAAGAGTTATAGAGTCCCATCTCTACAACACTCTGACTTTTTCCTGATAGTACTGGTCTGCTGTATGTATTGGACCTGACAATTGGGGAAGTCTCATGCAAGGTGACCATGGTGACAACATTCAAAAAAATCTACCCTGTAGGGCCTGCGTCATTGATTAATGTAAGATGAGTCACGCCAGAAGTTGTACTGGTGATGGTAACTTGGTTGAGGGAGAGGCGCATAGCTATACTAAGGCTTGGAGTTGCTAAACGGACTCTTAACAAAGCGGAATAATTCCCCCAAATAAGAAGGTCCAGTGGCGGATGCTGTAGGCTTCCTCTCTGTATTTAGTGGAGTAAAGGAAGCGTATAGATGGCGCATAATTTGGACAATTTTGAATAGGGGTACACTGTCCTCTATAAATGGAGTCATGACATTGTAAAGCTCACTATTAATGGCTTTAGTGCAGAGGTTATTGCTATTCCCACATTGGCTTCAGCTAGAGCGCCTGTCCCTATAAGCACATGAGCTTCCTTTCATAAAGTTGGCAGTATCAATAGATACGCCAGCAGACTTTGCATAGGGTTTGACCCACTGAGCAATCAGGACCAACGATATAGAGATTGTTGTCCTCGAAACAACAGAAAATACTAATATAAAAATATGGAGCACTTGCTCCCACAACCTCTTTTATTTATTTAGATTAATCCCACGGATTCTTCATATTCCGCCTTTCTGTACTCACTTAACAACAACCTCCTCTTGATTGCCCATCTCATTTTTATTACAGCGGCTTGGACTATACCACTCTCATAGCTTGGACTATTCAGTTCCACCGATTCTCCTTGCTTTAACTGGTTATTATCAAAAATGCTATCGCCTTAATTGTAGGCGATTTAAAATGTAATCATTGAATGTTGACATCGCCTTATTTTTAGAGGTGAACCAATATAAAATTGTTATATCTGATATAACTCATTAATCCCAATTTGCCTCATTCCAAAGCACTTAAATTACCATTATCAGTTTGATTTTGGCGGATTCCATTTATTTCGCCATATTGACTTAGGGCTTATTGTCCAGTCATATTGAAATCATGACACTTCCATTGTGAAGCGCTCTGTAAACTCAGTTAGAGTCTCATTACAGTGAAGCCCTATAGTCAAAAAACTCAGATTTCCTCCATGACATTCTAGAAGTGTCTACAAATAACTGCAGCACAACCTCCTTCACCTCTTGATATGAAATGGATCTTTTTGGAAGATAGCAAGAAAATTGGTTGGCACTTCCAAACCCCAGACTGGATATCGTTAGTTTAGCCTTCTTCCAGTCAGAGGTTCCTTCCATCATGAATTCAAGTTATTTGAAGATTCTGTGTGTGCTTCCATTGAAGTTGAATGGAGGTAACTTGTTGATGCAGATCTCCTCTTCCCGCTCATAACTGCAAGCATTGGTGGGCAGGAATGCTGTCACATAGGGGGTTGTTGGATTGGACCATAATCTTCCCCCAAACTGCCATTATGAGTTGAGAGCTCACGCTGCCTGCGTGCTCAGAGGAAAGATCCTCAACAGTATATCCAGTATGGTATTCATCAGAAAATGATCCTCTCCAAGTGACCCTTTGTCCTTCCACCCTAATTGAGGTGAGGCGTGTTAAAGGTAGGTTTCAACTTCTTCTCTGTGTAGTATAGCCGCTCAGTAGCGCCATCCAAGCAATCAGCAAGTTGTATGTTCAGTTTCCAAGTACCTGCAAAAGATTAGCCACATTTTAATGTTGTTTTAAAGTTGTCACATTCCTGAAGGAGCTATTCTTGTTAATGAATACAGTGTTCATAACAAGTTTAATTTCCATAGCTTCAGCAAGCACAGCAGATTAGGATGATTCCCCTTGAGTGCAATCCTGAGATGCCATGGCCAGAAACTGTATAACAATTTAAATTTTGTGGTTGTTTGATGGGCCTCCTGTAGTGAGCACCGCTGTTATAATTTTGGCTATATGTCAGAGATATGCCAAAAAGTTTTGCACAGGGTTCATCCCATTGAGCATTAGGACGGATGTTATTAAGATTGCCAGTCCTCCAGACACACTTAATAAATATAGCTGAAATATGGATCAATTGCCGCAATAACAATTCTTTATTAATTTTAATAAATGTCAGTGGATACCCTTGGTTCTGCTGCACACTCCCTACTAATAATCCTCTCTGTTTAATCTTCATATCTTACTGATATCTCAATGTCTTTGATTGATACTGACCCTTTTACTTAACTATTCAGTGCTGCCAGAATCTTATTGGATCTGGCAGAGGTTACTATTCATTAAATTCAAGATTGCCTTAGTTTGAGGCGATCTAAGTATTTGTCATAAGTTGATAGCACCTTATCGCCTGATTTGAAGGCGATCCACTAAATATTCATTCAAAGCTTGGTATCTTCCTATTGCCTTATATAAAGGCGATCTTCATCATATTAAACAACTCAGTTTGATTAATCTCAACCATTCCACCATAACTATTTAGGGCTTATCGTCCAGTCATATCAGAATCATGAAATGCTTTATAAAAAATTGCATTCTGCTGTGAAGTACTTTTTTAGTAATAAGTATCAAGTAGTTAGTCTTTGACAAACAAAACTTTTTACTAAGATAATTTATATCATTGAGAACTTAAAAGTTAAATATTGTAGTCTTTAAAAAATATTTACAGGGTCTCTTGGAAATATCTAGATAATTTTAAGGAATTCTCAAGACCATTTGGATGGGCTTTGTTCAACCATAAACTTTGAAACCTGAGATATAGTTTTAGCTTTCCGCTAAGTTCTTAGTCACAAGTAGTTACATTATATAGCATTTATCATCATGTGTCTTATTGGATGACTAGCAATTGGATAGCTATTAAATCCCTTAAGAATCTTATTCTGTTATTGCCTTTGTTATATATACTATATGATAGTAATGATACTAATTTTGATTCTGTACTCATAAGAGGTCTGATTAAAATTTCATTACTCAATACTTTAATGAGGAAACTAACAAGATAATAGACAAATTGTGCTGATATCACCTCTTTTTGTAAAAGAAACCAATGTATAGAAATTTAAGCTCCATTTCTCATTATATAGTAGGGTTTAAAATCATGGTCAAGGAACTCAGCTACTTTAAGATGATAATTAGACCGCCGTCACATAGCATAAGGGACTACGTTTAATAACATAGGCTTTTTTTGGATGCCTAGATTATAGTCCGCGAAGTTAGGGCTCGAGGAACCTGTCATAATTTCAGTTAACAGGGCCTAATAAACTACAATTAGCTTTTTGGTCTGTTATTGATTTTTCAATATGTATGGCGACAGATAGGTAATTCCTCCAATGCTTCAGAGCCTTGATACTGCCATAAGTCATTTAAAGTATTAATAGTTATATTTTAAAAGGGACATCAACTTGAAATAATAAGCTACCTGGTGTAGCATATTATCCTACCCCATTATTTTTCAAACCATCAGTGTTGTATAATTTTCAATGTATTAGATTTCAGTAGATATGATCTCTATTTCACTTTGATAACTAAATCAAAGCTTAATTCAGCTTTTTTTATTAAAATACAAATTTGACCGCTCAATTGAGCCAAAACCTACCAATATCAATGCAATTGATGCCTGCTGCCCTGGCTTGGGGTGGTGGTGCGCCGCCATCTGGTATAAATCCAGCCACTGCCAAAGTGCACTCAGGCCGGCTCTGCTAGCCTTCCCAATGATACTGGGCGTTATGTCCCCCTTGGGACTTGACCTACCATCTTACAAGTTCTCAGGCGGTGCTCTGGAGCCCTTTGGTGCTCTCATGGAGCAATTTGCATCTCAGCCTCCAGGTCAAATATGTGAATCTTTTCCCATATGTAAGCATGGCCATCATCCAGATGGCCACGGCAGTTTTCAAACCCACTGGATTCATTGACTTCCTCCCCTTTAAGGGGTACTTTGACCTCAGATTTTGCTCTGAAGCTGATGCAGCAGCAGCATCTAAGCTGCAAATTGTTTTTTAAAGAATTGTGATTCCCACCATTTGCACATGGCTCCCAGATGAGGCCACTTTGGTCCATTTCGTCAGGTTGCCCACCCATCTCTCTCCCAAATGCCTCTGCCACGAGCTCACAGAGAGTTTGGCCATTTATGGCGCCTACCCCATTCTGCAGTTCGTGGTTTCCAATGGGGCAGATCAGTTGGCAGTGCCTCACGCCTTTGCAACAATCTACCCATTTTATCATAATTCCCACCTTGTGATTCCCTCCTGAACCATGTTTAGATCCACCCCTGATCACCCATTCTAGGCACACATTAAAGAATGGCCGCGCTATTTTCCCTTTGTGCTTTGTTGAATGGTTGACTGGATCTAAATTGTTAGTAATTATAAACCAAAAATATCCTAATTATATCCAAACTTGGTATTTGTGGACTAGTGATTTCATTCAATAATATTTGACTATGATGAAATGGGCTCGAGGGCTTTGTTGGTTAGGTCAGACTTAACATAAAGTATTGACTTAATAATTTGGGTATGTGGGCTTTTTTGGTCTATGTCAAAATTAATTTTTAATGTCAGTAGAGTTTTTGGTTATATATAATTACTAATTAGTGGTACAAATTGCCCTGGTATGTGCTGCCAATTGCTTGTGAAAGAGAATTAGTTCAGCTACTTTCAGATGCGTCTGAAATGCCATCTTAAGAATATTGATGTTATTTACTCCAACCCTGAGGCTGTGCAAGATGCCCTGAGTCAAAGTATTTGTAGACCCTCAAAAAACATTTTACGTGTTCCTCTGGTCAAGTGCCATTAAAAATGAGACATCATGGGTAAAATGCGGTGAAAATTGAACCTTATAAATTATCTACAAGTTGATACTAATAAAAAACAATCAACTATTACCACTAGTTTATAGTTTAACTTATAAGCTTTTTTGTTTAATAATTTACTTTGTATCAGTCAAAAATTTACTTGGGATCAGAAAGATCAGGGCAGCGTGCCATCGTCTAAGTAATGACTGGAGAATACAACTTTGAAGTGCTATCACAAGGAGTTATATTTTGAACTATAGTCACCATCTGGTCTATGTCTTCATACAATAGACGTTTAAAATTCCACCATACCGCAGAAGAAGAACCAGCCATCCAAAGTAGACCAAGAATTCAACATGCTTTAAACTTAATCATTCAAAGTGCAAGTGCCTCATGGCTTCCACCTCTATCGCTTCTATCATTCCTTCTTCTGGTGGTGGGTTGGCAGCCACTTCACCCCAATTTTTTAAATGGGGCTCGATCTTCCACCCTAGCCTCAGGGAGATTGTGTGTGACTCCCAAAGTGGTACATAATCAAAAATCAAAATTATAAAAAAGTTAAAAATAATTTAACCAGATTACTGAATCCTGAGTCAATGGCTGAATTGGTTTCAGCTGAGCTGCCATGGTCAACTGTCCACAAATAATCAGCTCCAGCCACCACTCCAATTCTGGTGGCTGGCCCAGTGTTGGCTGTGCTAAATCCATTTTAGTGCCTCATATGGATTGATGATAGTGACTGGCCATATAACGTCAAGCCAGATTTCACTTTTGGAGGAATTTTTTGTAAATTACCCTTATTTGCTTCCCCACCATTTTTAATCTAAAAATTGTTTTGCAAAGTTATAAAAACATAAACAAAATGTCTGTAGAAGCAGAAGCTGCTCTGGACAACACCCTTCTCCACAAACATCTCCATGGAGCGATGGAACCCCTTGTTGAAGGTTTGTCCATCCCAAATTTCCCCATGATTTTGATGAGGGTGCAAAATATGATTTTGAGGAGCTCATTTTTAGAGTAAGCCACGCTTGCATCAACATGGCAAAAACTCTCTTTTTAATCTAATTATCATGAACCCTTCCAATAAATCAAGTAATTAACTTATGTGCTGGCTCTCATCACTTTCGCTGAGCATCAACTTGCTCAATACATTGAGGCTATAGACACTGCTGGACTCATAAATGAAGAAAACCCACAACAATACCTCCTTATGCCACATGTCGCTGATGCTCCCATCCCAAAGCTGTCTGACATGGTTTTCCAGCTAAAGCGGGCGCCAGACAAAAGTTTCCTCAAAGCTTCCTCACCTTCTGATATGGCTTCCTAGGTTGTTAGTTGATGTGCCATATTAGGATTTTTGTTTTATTTCTAATAATCTATTTATTTGGCCCATTTGCAAATAAAGATGCATAAGAGCTCCTCCTTTTGAGGTGAGCACCACTATTGCTAAAAAGATTTCAGTAGATATGATTTGGAATTGTCAATTATAGTCAAAACTGGGTCTGGATTGAAGGCTATGATAAGATGATTGGAAGATTTATTCCTTGTTGTATTTAAAATAGATGATTTGTTGAGGCTAATGTGGAAAAAATGAAATCAGAAATTCAATAAAATCTCTTAAAATTTGGTGTCTCAAAGGAAAATATTGATTACTTTGTGCAACTTTACTATAAGCAAGATGTTACTGCTTTATCTTATTTTCATTATAAGAATCACCTTGAAAAAGTGTATACTAGGAATTCACTATCATTATGGGAAGTTTTAAACTTCAATAGTTTCACAAATATTATTCTCACGCAGCTTCTAAATCACTAACTTGAAATGTCACTGATAATCATATGCTTTTACTATATAACATGATAGATGTCAGAATTTTGGTGTGCCAAGTAAAATATTGGCTTCCAGAAGGGTTACTCAAGTACCCACACAAGCTCAGATTCCACAAGGAACCACTATTTTGATAATTCAGGGATAGGACTCACAGGGAAAAAGGTAGGAAAAGTATTAGAAATGAACATTGTCACTGCGCCAAACAACAGACTTAAGATTGAAATCAACCAAGCCCATGTTTCCCATATGGGAGCGTTGTTGTTGCTGTAAAAGGGTGGTATTTATGTAAATTATATAACTTATCTATCTCATTATTGTTATTCAAAGTCTTGATGGATGTTAAAATCTTCGGATTGGATCGTTGCTTGCTTCAGGCCCTAAATTTCATCTGCACATATTTGTGGATCCTGGCATTGATTGTTTGATTGGAATTGATAGACTGGTGCAATAATAGTATGAAGACTATTATTATTGTTGATTGCCAAAAAATCATGTTGAAAATTATTGTCCAACGCTAAACAAGTGCTTCTTCATTTTGAAGATGTTCTGGTACTGGTAGGGAACACTTTCCCGGTTCTCTTCTTGAAGAGCCAAGAGGAGACTTGATAGTAACAACCTAATGATATCTGATCCTTACACTATTCTCTTAAGAGTAATGTTAAAACAACCAATGTTAAAACAACTAAGTTAATATCAAGTTTGAATCTGTTTTCATTAGGGAATAATTTTGGGTTTTTTAGTTAGAATCACACACAACTTTTCAGCTGTCCGCTGGGAATTCTTTGTGCTCCTATACTGGTTTGACCCTAGTGTTAGGCACAAAACTTGCTGGGTACCGTTGCCTTGAGTTTCTTAGGCAGTGTAATCCTTGGGTTTTCAGTGACCAAACAATTGGTATTAGGGACTCAAAACCAATTGTTTCAGCTGATGTCAAATCTACTCTTCTTCCAGCGTTTGAACGTTTTGGTAGTTTCTGATGACTCCAATCCATTCCACTCTGAATAATTCCCTAAAATAGACCATTAGGTGTTATTCTCATATTGAATTATTTCTTGATTTCATCAGGATTGATGCCCAATGATAATCGCATCAGTCAGTGGCTTCAAATATCATTTGTGATGATGCCCGACGATAATTCATTGGTTGGCGACCTCTAATATCATTGGGGATGATCCCAACAATAATATTATCAATCAGACTCTATTGCTGATCCTATATGATTATAATCTAACCATTGAATCTATTAAAATGGTTAAAAGGTTGGATTATGTGGTCATCTGAAATTCCAAAAATGACCTTATGATTAAAGATGGTTCTCATTAGTACTGATTTACATAATGTTTTTTATAAAGTTACATTTTATTCTATGTACACTAACAACTCTCCTTCACAATAATTTTAATCATGTTTAGGTATATTAATCCATAGTCATTTGTATTATAATATTGATGAGAGGGAGATTATACAAAATGTGGTAATTGATATAGGGGATTACTTTTTGAGCCTCTTAGTAACTCAACTAATGATAGATAATAAGGTTACTAACAAGGAGATGATCATCACAGACACTGATCAAATGAATGTGGCCCTCCATATGCCTATAGATGGTTTTCACAGGAGATGAAATCACTCGTAGGATCTTAATTAAAAAATCAGAGATTTAGTACTAATTTTAAATTCTAAAGTAAGTAAATAATAACCTAGAAACACACTACTGGCAGGAAATTAAGTATTTATACAACAATCATAATGGAAGCTTAGGATTTTAATAAGTTTTGCTTGTAAGAGAGCTAATATAGTTAAACGTTATAATTAATCCAGCACTATCCTTGTGGGCTTTTATGTTCACTTTAATCTATTATATAGATGTTGATGGCCTCAATACTAGTCGACCCAATTGTTTGCTCATTATATACTCTTCCAACTCAAAAAGGAGTTAATTTTTCTTTTCCTAATGTGGCACTGGGTGTATTTTTTCTAATTGATGACGTTTCCAGATGACTGGCTCATTATTCTGAGGTACCTCATTTGACCATTAATAGCCAACTTATTCACACTGAGGTACCTCAATTGACCCCTTACTTTAATCAGCTCTTGTAGTTCATAACTGATATCCTTAGTTTTTACAAAATGATGTTATGTTGAATCTGTCAAATAAAAGGGTGTTGGGTAGCTTAGGGTTCATGGTTTTGGGGGACACAAACTAGGTGGAGCATCATCCACCTTTCCCTAATTGAGGGTATGGCACAAGTACTCAATTTTAACTTTTGGCAAGGACTATGAATAATAACCATTTTTGAAAAAAGGGCGTAATGTTTCTCAGCGTAACAGTTCTCATGACTGTAGCTGGGGTTTAAAAATGGGCTCAGAGATGTAAACTTTTGGAGAGGTCAATGAAGAAAAAAGGATGGGGAGAAATAGACTACCTTATCGAGCTATAAAATGTCAATATTTAGAATGTGTGGGGACGTGGTACCTAGGGGACCTTCATGGTCCTGTACAATCAGGATCTTTCACAGTCTTCTAGATCAATCACCTGATTGACACACTCATTGTTATTCATCGTTCTAATGGCTGCAATGGTGGGGTCATGCATCTTGAGGTTCAGAAAGCGGGAATGAGTTCCTTTAGGGTAATCCAGTGATTCTCATGAGTGTGATGCTTCCTGATCAAAACTCTCATTGTTACCTTCAGAGACAGATCTCGTTTGTAAGGGCTCAAGAGTTTAATTGTCAAGGCTCAATTGAGAGTAGGGGTTTTGACTCACTTCTCATATCAAATTCAGGCAACTTTTCCCTCAAGGTTCTGTCAGAGGGTGGTATAGGGCCAAAGGATCTAGCCATGTACTCAGTTCACCTCTTTCCCCTGATTGATATCAGTAATGGGGTACTTTGAGTTCACCTTATGAATGACTTTATAAGGTTGGACCAAAAAAACGTTGAGCTTGTTCTGTTGACCTTAGGGTTAAAAGGTGATAAAAGAGAGCAAGGTCACTAAATTTAAAAATAGGTAAGGATGTTCAGCTAACATTAGATTGGGATGCCTCCCTTCCTGTTGTGGTGACAATGACTTTCATGGCTAGAGCCTGAAGCCAGAAAATCACATTAGCTAAGGCCCTCATGGTTATATAAGAGTTTTCAGGCATGGAGTTATTGAGCAGGGGATAAATGCTACTTAGTAATTGGGGAAAGCGCCCATATAGAGCCTCAAAGGGGGAGATCTTGGTGATTTGATGGTAGCTTATTTATTAAGCGAGCAAGGCGCTGATAAGTAATGGTTTCATATGGTAGGGTCAAAGGCCATCTTTTGCAAGATAGAGATGTGGTTCCATTAGCACGTTCCATCGCTCCATTGGTTAAATAGTTTTAAGGGGCGGTGAAACTCTAGATATTTCCGAAAAGCAAATTTTGTTTTGGACTACCTATGAGGAAAATAGCCCATTGAATATGAGTAAAGAGTGTGAACATCTGTTCTGGGTGAAAATGGATTAAATATAGAACAGGGCCATGTTTTTTCATTGGCAGCGGGATGGAAATTTATCAAACCAAAGATCAATTATCCACAAGTAGTAGGATATATTTATGGCTGTGCAACCTGGTGGGCAGGTGACCCACTACATCGATTCTGATGATATTTAAGGTGCTTGGTGGCGCCATGACTAAACGCTGATATTGGGGGCTGGCCCAACCTGGGATCTAAAAGTATTGAAATCCTCTAGATCTTCCTGGTTGGTCTCAATCATACTTGTTCAAGTAGCATCATTTCTTCATCCAAGAATGGGTCTTTTCACTACCCCATGTCCCAAGGTCATGTACCCTTTTATGATAACATTGGTTTTGGAAAAAGGGTAAATGTAAGGAAGCCATTTCTTGCTATTTTTCTTATACAGCATTTTCTCTTTAATTTGTGTCTTGGATTATTTTTTAATAACACATCTTGGATCTCAGGAGTCTCCAAATCACATTTCTCAGGTTGGCAAATTAGATTGTACAGTCAGTCTTCTTCATTTATCATGGAAGCAAGTACCGCATCCTAGAGAAACCATCAGCGTTCTGATAAATCGCTTTTGTGCAATGTGTAACATTAAAATTTTAGTTCTTCAGCCTTAGGGACCATCTTTCCAACGGGCCTTCTGGGACCTTCATCAGCTGCAACCATCAGAGTGTGAAATGATCAGTGATAATGATAAATTGAGTGCCATACAGGTAGGACTAAAAATGCTTGGTTGCTAATAAAACAGCCAGCACTCTAACTTGGTAATGCTATAATTCCGTTTGGCCTTGCTTAGGGTATTGCTGAATTAAACCACATGGTGTGACCAGATTTTCTATGTGCTAAGCTATGATGGCACCAACGGCGACATCACTAGTATCAGTTAAGAGCAAAAAGGGTCGATCAAAGTGCAGATGAACTTAATAGGTCTAGTATATAGAGCAGTCCATTATGCATTAAACTCTTGATATTGTTCGAGCCGCTACTCAAAGGGCACATTTTTTAAGTAAGAGGTAGACCAGGAGCTCAGAGAAATTGGCAAATTAAGCAAAAAAGTGATGATAATAGCCCACCATTCTCAAGAATACTTAGATTTTACTAAGGCTCTGAGTGCTCAACATCTTCTTAATGGCAGCAACTTTATCAGGATTTGTTAAATTTCATGCTTTGAGACCTTGTGTCCAATGATCTTATTTCATATTGGAAGAAAGAGCACTTCAAAGACTTGAGCTTTATTGAAACCTTTTTAAGATGGTTAAAAAAGTCAAAGAGGTGTTTCACATGACACTAAAGGTTTACAAGAAGACAGTGATATCATCAAGATACATGAGGTTTAGGGTAAAATAAAACCCCAATTATTCCGTCCATGGCACGTTGAAAGTTGGTTTGCAAATTGCAAATGCCATGAGACATAATCATTGGCTCAAATAGACCCTCGTTGGCTGAGTGCACATTTTTTTCTCTTTGAGTTGTGAGATCCACTTGCAATATCTTCCAGTGAGATCCATAGAAGAAAAGTATTGCGGTCTTGCAAGCAAGTGAATAGAGTTGTCAATCCTGGTCAAGGGGTAACTGTCCTTCTTGATAATGAAGTTAAGCTATCAAAGTCCATCACCACACAATGGCTGTCATCCTTCTATTGAACTAATAGGAGGGGGGCGGTCCAAGGACTATGAGAAGTAACCAATAATACAGCTTCAAGTAGTTGTTTAAGCTCAACAGCCACCTGAGCTTATACAACTTTACTTTTTGGTAGGGACAGGACCAAATCGGGGAAGCATCCCCAGTTTCCACATGATGCAAAACGCTTTTAATTTTTTGAAGTCCTAGGTTGAGGTCGAGAAGAGATTCTAGTATTCCTCCAACATCTTCTTAAACTGGATTGTTGTTCATTAGTGAGCTTCTGCCTAATGGGGGTGTCAATTAGAGCTACTGATGGGGCTGTTTATAACTCAAAAACTGTAAAATTTTAAAGCTATGTATATAGTAAATGGCTTCTAAAGGTAGGAGGCAAACATAAGCTGATGGACTTTTAGGCCCCACTATCTTAGGTTAATCAGCGAGATCAGCCAATAACATATATATGGATCTAGCTTAGGTAGGATATATAATTTATGGAAAGGTCAAGACCTCCTTGATGGATGGGTTACTCAGGATATTTATCTCAAGCAGTTGTCTGGATGGGATATGATATGGACCCAGGTGTTGATGAAACCTGGAACTTTGGAGGTATAATGTCCGTCTTAGGAAAGTAAATTGGCATGCCTTCTTGCCATTTACTGCAGGAGAGGGCATCTGTATAAGAGAACCTCTTACATAATATTGAGCTAGTCAATCCAGCCTTCGTTTTTAAACAGGAAAGCCAAAGCTTTGATATCCGTCTTGACATCATGGGAGGTTTCAAAAACCTGTGGGACCTGGTGTCCCAGAAAGGACAAGAATCATCCAAAATAGTTCATACTGGATGAATATCTCAGACAAAGTGAATCCCTTGGAGAAGGTCATAGCTTAGGTTGTCCAGCGCAATTGCGGGGATGTTCACTGAAAGCTTCCCAAAGATTTTGGGTTGAGAGGAATAGGCCCAACGGATAAAGTGCATTGTGGCCAAACTATGCCATATTACATGTAATGGGACATATATGGAGTAATTTTGATGCGCTTCATTAATTTAGATGAAATGATATTCAAGGGGGAAAAATGTCAACAATGGCGTGACAAGGTTTTGTAGACTTAAACAGTGATACATGTAACTTAACTCCTAAACTGAGAAGGCAGAGCGAGAAACATAGGATATTTATCAGAAGAAGAGTAAGCATTATCAGGTTTTTTATTATCAAATGGTATTAGGACTTATTTTTATGGTAAAATAATTCCAGTCTTATATGAAAATACTAATTGTTCTTGAGGCAGTGCAGAAATGCTAGCATGAAGTGCCTTGTCCTTTAAGCTGACTGCCCTTTCCCAGATCCTTACTGAGTATTTTTCAACAAGTCTTGCCGCTATGACAGAATCCATTACAGTAGGAGCATTGAGGTTTGGGGTCTTCTGGTTTTAACAATTTGGACTTGAGGATGTCCATGAGAGACGGACGCAGAGGACTTAAGATGCAGAATAGATGTCAGATTATATTAAGGGCTTCCTTAATTTACTGGATACAGGTGAAGCTGTTCTTCTGGCCAGTCATGTTCATTTTATCTCAGGATCGGATCTCAATGTGGAGAGGACCACAGGATATGGCGCCTAATTTTGTGTGATTAGTGGTTACCAAGGATTGTGCTTGGGCATAAAATTGGCTGGCAAAATCCACGACACTTTCTCCTTTGTTCATTTGAATGGCCATGAACGTCTGCTTCTGACTGGCAAGGTCTAGGTGTGCTTCTGAACTCTTGTATTTGGGCTGTATGAACTTGTTCTCAAGTAAAACTTCTTTAAATGGGAATTCATAATCTCCAACGCGGTACTATTTAAGCATGATGGATGTGCTTCACCTTTTGTTGGTGCATGTCCTACTCCATCAAGCTTTCATAAGTGTACAGGAAGAAGACAATAACTTTCTGTCCAGAAGTGAACTTCTGCTTGAATTAGGCTTAAATCTAGTCACAAGAGTGGTGAAAAGAGTATTGATGCCAGAAACTGGTGCAGGCTTGGAAGGCTCGGTTTTTGCATAGTCATGAGGGGCTTTTTAATCCAATCAACATCTTAATCATTCCAAAATTCTCCTGAATGTCGTCCTGATTTCGGATTAAGGAGGCAATGGAGGCTTTATGAATAGCCTGCTCCATTATCACTTATAGAGCAAATTGGTGGAGCAGCTGACTCTCAAGGATGCACATACAGGTCCTAAAGCTGTGACAGGTTTGTTAAAGTTGAGTGATGTGACCATCGGCGAGCTTGGTGAAAGTGCTTAAGTTATCCATTTCATCCAACAAGGCCTCAATCAAAACTCTGGGGTTGAGAAAACTTTTATATACTAGATGTTTGCAGACTTGGCCACATTGCGGATATAATTTTGTAGGTCAGCAAGCGCAATAAGCACGTCTTGTTTCAGGAGTTGTTGGGATCATCAGATGTAGTCACAGTGGGGCGGAATGCACTTGTGGCCCATGGGGACATTTGAGACCTTCTTTCCCTTTAGGGCATTATGGACCTTCTGTTCCCTGGGGCCCTTAGGGCCCTTCACTTCCAGAGGCAATATTGTGGGAGGATAACTCCTGGTAGTATTGTTGTAGGTCCACACAATGTCTTTGATCTAGTTAAGGCGCTGGTTCAATGCAACTTAAATGAACTGCACGTTTTGACTTAGCTATTACTCTTAGTGACTTGAAACTTTGCGGTCCAACTCAGTGAGTTGATTATGAGCCTCTTTATTTAACTGAAAGTTATTGACAATGGATTCCCGGTTATTATGGGAGAGGAGGTGGCCGCGTTATAAAAGTTATTAATATTTGAGTGTGTGGGTGTTATAAAATCGGATGGTATTGTTAGGATCCGCCATATTGTTCCTACAGGTCAATCCCACTGAGCAACAGACAGATGATGTGGGGATCGTCGGTCTTTCAGACAAACTTGAAAATATACTAAAATAGGAGCAATTGCCCCAATTGACTCTTTTATTTATTTTATTAAGTACAGCGACCTTTTGCTGTCCTGATCTCTCTACTATTAACAACCTACCCTCTCTCAATTGCCCATCTCACTTATATACAGCAGCTTCAGATGATACCACTCTCTTAGCTTGGGCTATTCTATTCTGCCGATTCTTCTCAATTTTGGCTTGTTATTCTCTAGTTCTTTATCACCCTAATTGTAGGTGATTTACTTCATATTTATCAAATATAGACATCGCCTTATCACCTTATTGCCTTTCTTATAGGCAATCCAATAATAACCTGTTATATCCCAATATCGCCTAATCTTGAGGCACTCAAAATATTGTAACTAATATCATGTTCAGTGGATTCTTCTCAGTCCGCCCTAGCTGTCCCACGATTATCATCCAATCATATTGGAAATTGTGACATTACCTCCTCCTTGACTGGACAATAAGGCTCCTATTGTTTGTATGGTCAAAAGAACTTTGCTTATACTTGGTTAATGATCTGACAATTTGTGGGGTCCTTGATGGTATACGCGGCAATACCAGCTTTCTCTATAACTTTGAACAAACCAATCCAATTACTGGCCAGCTTGTGTTTCCGCCTGACCTATGTTGGTCATGGAAGAGAACCATATTGCCTTCCTTGACCTACGCCAACCTGCTATGACATACCTGATTGGTGGCCTGATTCCTGATCTTATTGGCTAAGCTGAAGGGATATGCTTCAGTTTGTAATTTGATCATAGTGTTCTCAAAGTATGTCAAATAGCGGTGGGGTTCCACTCCACCAGTGTCTTCTACATACAAATAAAGTCACGCTGGAAGAGCTGGGTGTTGGCCATATAGTAGTTGTAAGGGACTCTTCCCCATGGTGGAATGGTAATTAATGTTATAGGCGAACATGGCAGTGGAAAGGAGAGAGCTCCAATCTGAAGGTCAATCCGTTACTAATTTTTTAGTATGTTCACCAGAGTCCCATTCGCCCGTTTGACATTCCATATATTTGGGGTGGTATAGGGTCATCAGAACCCTGCGGAATCCAATAAGCTCGTTCAGTTTTGGGAGGATATGTGATGTAAAGTTGGTTCCATTATCAGTGAGAATAAACTGAGGGCAGCCGTGTAGCTGAATAATGCATTCCATCACAAAATTGGCCACTGTAACTGCCCCCAAATCTCATATTACCCTCACTTCAACCCACCAGGTCAAGTGGTCAATAGCCACAAGAATATACTTGCACCAGTTGGCTCCTGTTGTCAAGGGACCAACGACATCAAGGGAAACCGTGTGCTAAGCAAAATGTGGTTTCACTAACCAGTATTAAGACTTACGGCGGAATGGCTTCTCCACTTGGCACTGATGGCAACAGGAGATAGTTTCGAGCACATCAAAGCTCATGCTTTCCCAATAGTATTGAGGGCACAACAAATCCATTGTCCTAACACCCCATCATGTACAACCGCCTTGTGGGCGCTCATAATGATTACCAGCTGTGCTGAGGGCTGCAAAAAAACACAGAATCGCCAATCCACTTGAACAGTTCTCCATATACATTGGAAGGTATTTGTTCGCATCTCAATTTAATGCTTTGATCACTTGGGACGGTTAGTTGTCAAATTTTCCGCAGAAGCATCTTATTGTACATCAAGTCGCTGAGGTCCGCTGTCACTGCAACAGTTGGCAATCAAGATAAAAAGTCAGCATTCTGATGCTTTACTCCTGATTTATGAAGGATCTTGAAGTCATAAGTCTGCAGCTTAAGAGCCCATCAAGCCAAACGGCCTTCAGGTTATTTAAAATTCTGCAACCAGCATAATGATGGGTGATTTGTTACGACTTTAAACTTTAACCCATGCAATTAGACTCTGAATTGATTATATGTGTAGATCACTGCTAAGCACTCCCTCTCAGTCACAGTATAATTATGCTATGGAAGTTCAGACTTTGAATAAATAAGCTACAGGATGTTCCTCTCCCTCGTCATCTTTCTGAGAAAGTACTTTCCCAACAGCAGAAAGGGACGAATCTGTCTGAACAATAAACTCCCAATCAAAGTTTGGATAGCATAACACCGGTGCACTGGTCAATGCCATGCAAAGTATATCAATAGCATATCGACAACGTTCCATACATTTGAGCACAGCGTCCTTTTTTAACAACTTAAATAGTGACCCCCCAATACAGCTAAAATTAGGGATAAAGTGCTGGTAGTAACATACCATTCCCAAAAATACCTGAATGTTGCATTTACTATTAGGTGTAGTCATTTTGCTGATGGCCTCCACCTTAGCCGGCTGTGGTTTCAGACCTTTAGAGTCTACCACGAACTCCAGGTATTCCAGCTGATCTTTGAAGAAGTTACAGTTTCAAGGCTTAATTTTAATGTTTGCCTCAGCCAGCTGGCATAATAAAGCTTCTAAATGATCAAGGTGCTCCGTAAAGGCTTGAGAGAAAACGTTAATATTGTTAAGGTATACAAGGACGCATGACAGTTTCATGTCACCAAGAATAGTATCCATGGCTTGCTGAAATGTAGCTAGGGCATTGCACAGCCCTTGAGGCATCTGCATTAGTTGAAAAAGGCCTTTGGTGGTGATTACAGCGCATTTTTCCTGTTCCACCAGGGGTAGCTTAATTTGCTAGTAACCTGATATCAAGTCATTGCTGAAAAATATTGGGCTCCCCCTAACTGATCCAAAGCATCATCAATCCTTGGCAAAGGGTGTGAGTCCTTTTTGTAATACTGTTGAGCTTCCAGTAGTCTATTACTACGCGGTTGGTGCTGACCTTCTTTTTCACAATCAGAATGGGCGAAGCCCACAGGACTCTGTTTGTTTTGAGCATCCCTTGCTCTAAAAACTTTTCAATTTTGTTAGTGACAATGTCTTCCACTGTCCTTGATCGGCGGATCAGCTGGGACCTTATAGGGGGATGATCTCCTGTGTCTACTTGATGGACCACCCCCTAGCACATCCTAAGTTGTGATTGTTGACAGCAAAAATCCTTATACTTCTGAAATAAAGCTATTGCTTGGTCTTTTTGCTCTTCTGACAGTCCTATTAAATTATTCCATGGTACCACCATTAGTATGCCAGTTGGTGCCTCAACTGGTAGACCAAATTTGTCCAATGACCTGAAATCATGAACCTGAGGGACCTCATTTATTAAGATTAAATGTAAATATGCTACAATTTGTTGTCAGCGGATTTGAATTGGTTCGCTCTGGAGGTTTGCTAACAAAACCTCAGTCTCTCCATGTCCTGGAAGTATAATCCCTGGAGCTACATGAGGCTCAAACCGCATTTGATGATAGAGCCAATGATTTCCCCATATAGCTCAATAAGCACTTCCACCTCTAACTCGGTGTTCACTAAGACATGATGTCCAGAAGGAATAGATATGGGCCCTGCAGCTCTAAGAGGTATCCCTTGATATTTATATATCTGCTGGGGAAAGGGCTGAGTCTTGCACTTTAGTTGGTGGCAGTGAACTGGCCTCACCCCATCACTGTAGGTAAGGTTGATATGGCTTATATGCACCGGATCTTTTGGTACTTTGTTAGTGGTGAAGTGAATTGGGATCCACTGACACAGAATGGTGAGGGTCTCCTCTGTCATATTAACGACAGCTCCAAAATGGCGCAGGAAAGCAGTCCCAATTAGAAGGTCATAGTTTTCATTTGGAAGCACAATTGCCAGGCTACAATGACAATGGACCCAAAGTGCAGAGGTAGAGCACTATAAGCCCCCTCAGAGACAGTGCTTACAGCTCCAGCAGTTTCATAAACCATTCAATGGTCCACATCCTGTTTCAACATCAACTTTGCCATTAATTTAGTGGACACTATGTTGATTGAGCACCAGTATCTATTATAGCGCGAACCCTATTTTTTTCTACAAAAATATCACAGTATGTACACTCAGAATAAGAAGAATATTGACAGTTTAATAAGTGAACATTTACAGGATCTCTTTTTTAAGAAAACTCATTAACCTTCACCAACTTGGGATTATTCTTTGACAATGGCGTCTACCAGAAGGGCGACGTTTACTCCCTTCAGAGTTGATAAATCCAAGGCAGAATCAAGCTCGTCCGAGGAAGCTTGATTAAGCATTTGACAAGCATATGGCTTCAGTTGTTCTGGGGACTCTTCTTCTGCCACCTCCTTGGCTTGAGCTCATGTCACTACATTTACTCCTCCAACTGGCTGCTGAAATAAAAGTCCGTCATCATACTGAGGGACTTCCTTATGATATACTACTATTGATTCAGGGATGGTTTGGGTTGGTATTGCGGAGGTAGAGGGTCTCATCTCTACTCCACTTCATCTTTTCCCTGATAGTATTGATCTTGGTGTATCTAGTTCACATGACGGTTATGGAAGAATTTTGCCAAATGACCAGGGCAGCCGCATTCATAGCAGTTAATCCCATAAGAGCCACGTCCTTGATTGTCATAAGAGGGTCCAGATCGGAAAGTTTGAGGTTGTTTGGCATAACCATGCTAGGTCGGTAAGATGATTGTTGACATTCGGCATATCTAGGTCCTGGTTGGTAGCTGGGTTGCTTGACAGGGTTTTGTGACCATCCCATTGAAACTGATTGAACTGCTGAGTATAATTTGGCTGAGGGTGAGGCACAGAGCTATAGAAAGGCCAAGGATTGCTAAACGGAGTTGGAGTCAGATGAGAGTATTCTCCTGAATTAGAGGGTGCAGTAGAGGCAATAATCCTCCGTTCCATATTTGCGTTGGGAAGTTAGGGGATATGCAATGCAAAAACTGTACAATTTTGAGCAGGAGAACGTCATCATTCAGAATCAGCAAATTAACATTGTGAAGCTCTTGGTATGGCTTCACCACGGAGGTCATGGTGATGCACATGTCAGCTTCTGCTAGGTACCCCGCCCCAAACAGCACATGGACTAGCATTATGAATCGATCAGCAAACTCCAGGAGAGTCTCATTTTGGCAGCATATGATCATTAAGAATTCTGCTTTCCGCTGAAACATATTTTGAGGTACCCCCAAACAGACAAAGTAAGGTCTCCTTCATATCCTTATAGGTGACAGAGCTACTTGGGATGTTACAGGTGACTTGATTGGCACTCCTGACTTCCAAGGCAGATATCAACAATTTAGCCTTCCATCTATCAGATGAACCTTCTGCTGAAAATTCAAACTGTTTGAAGAAACCATGAATGTTCCCATTCGATCAAATGGAGGCAGTTTCTCAATATTAACCTCCTCATACCATTCTCGGTTTTTTGGCCCATACTGAGGAATGGGGTAAGATCTGAAAGCAGTTTCCCAATGAGAAGCTGGACCAGCGGAAGTTGGTATGTCTGCCACTTAAGGGGTAGCGTGACCTTCTACCATGAGTGGCACCGCCATTACTTGAGGGAATTGGCGCTTAACTCATAGTTGTATCCTGTACTACCATCCTGGGTGTAGTAGCTCTGGACTGCTTCATATTCTTCCTCATATGATGCCCCATCTTGATGGTCATCCTCATTCCAGTGAGAAGACTGAGAGGCGCTGGTTAATTTTTGCTCTGCGCACTGCAGCTGCTTGGTGGTATCATCCAACCGGTTGGCAAGTTCCTTGTTTTGTTGTCCTAAAATTTGCATTTGGCTAAACGTGCTATCAAGCTGGTGCATGACAGCATTTCGTTCTTGGAGGAGCTCATCCTTGTTTTTTGAGCACTGCATCTAAGGTAAGTTTGAGTTCCTCATACTCAGCTGGTGCAGTGTTTCGTGAAGATTACCCAGTAGCACAGGCTGTGTATGTCATGGCTGGCGACTGGAGTTTCTTAGTACTTAGTGGTTGATCAATGGGCCCCCTGCAGTGAGCGACTCTGTTATAAAATCAGACGGTACTGTTAGGATCTGCCATATTGTTTGTAAAGGTCAAACCAACCGAGCAACAGACAGATGATGTGGGGGTCGTTGGTCCTTTGGGCACACTTAAAATATACTAAAAATAGGAGCAATTGCCCCAGTTGACTCTTTTTTTATTTTAATAAATACAGCAATCTTTCGCTGTCCCGCTCTCTCTACTATTAACAACCTCCCCTCTCTCAATCGCCTATCTTGCTTATATACAGCAACTTTGGACGATACTGCTCTCTTATCTTGGGCTATTCTATTCCGCCAATTCTCCTCGATTTTAGCTTGTTATTCTCTAATTCTCTATTGTTCTAATTTTAGGCGATTTACTTTGTATTCATTGAATATTGTCATCATCTTATCGCCTTATTTAAAGGCGATCCAATAATAACCTATTATATATCAATATCGCCTCATCTTGAGGCACTTGAATAATTGTAACTGATATCATGTTTATTGGATTCTTCCTAATCCGCCCTAGCTGTCTCATGATTATTGTCCAGTCATATCAGAATTGCGATAATGAGTTTAAGTAAACCATAGTTATCATGATACAATATGGTGATGTAACCCAACTATTTGTGAGAAGTGGTTTATGACTGGATGGACGAAGCTTTGGAGTTGGCTCATACCCAAAGACAGTTCTAATGGTAGTAGAGCCAAGGTATACAAATCTCACATTGTGGTAGGCACTGAAGAGGCGCGTCAGTGACTAGAGCGTCCTCCCACAGTGTAGATGCCATTTAATTATGTTGAATAATCTCATTAAGGTTCTTGTATTGGAGTTGACTCTGATCATTGTCAATGGATGGTAAGTTAAACTAGAAGTTGACCCAAAACTCTAGGCTTTCAGGTTGATTAGGAGGTATCTAAGACTGTGAGAGTTAAATCATTGAGCTATTATTCTTGACTGATCAGGTTGTTTTCTTGATTGCTACACTCCAATTTTAGTGATAAATTTTTTCACTTGGAAAGCTCAGAGCCCACTGTAGTTAGCACCACTTATCTTGGCATAAAAGTTCTCCTGACTGTAGCTCATATTTAAAAATGGCCTAAAGCTGTAAACTAGTGGAGAGGTCAATGAAGATAAAATCATGGGGCGAAATAAAAACGTTTTGAGGTATAAAATGTCAAGTTTTATATTATGTGTGGGGACAGGGTGTATAGGGTCCTTTATAGCTCTGTATGATCAAGATCTTTTATAAAATTTCCAGATTGACCATCTGATTGGCGCTCCTATTGTTCTGCATCATTATCATGACCACAATGGTAGGGGTCTCGCCTCTAAGGTTCAGTAATTGGGGATGAAATCCCTGAAGGCATCTCCATCAATTCTCATATGTGTGATGCTTTCTGATAAAAACTTTTGTTGGTGCCTTCAAGGACAGGTTTCGTTTGATAGGGCTCAAGTGTTGATTTATTGAGACTCGATCTAGGAGCAGAGATTTTGACTTGTTCTTTGTCTCAAATTCCAATGGTATTATATACAACTTGATGTCTTTGGTCAGGACCTTATTCTTATTCAATAAAATATAGGGTCCACTTTCCTCTCAAGTAATCAAACCCTGGCACAATTCTTGTGTGGTGTTGGCACCCTGATTGACACAATGTTTTCATCTTGATTGAGGAAGTAAAATTGCTTTCATATTTCTGTAAAGTTTCATGATCAATTCATGGCAGTTGGTGCGATATTTGGAGACCCAGCTGTTCTCATACGTTGGGTATCCTTTTCATCATATACTTAATGAACAATGTGTTTTACTCTCTGCGGCCTAAATTAATTCAACTACAAATTTTGGAGTGTCAGGGGTGGAAGGCGAGTCAGTAGGGCATATGGCTATCAATCTGAAAGTTGCAGGTTTGAATCCTACCTTCGCACATTGATTGGGGTGCCAGCTGAAGAAAGATTGTTAGAATTTTTGGCAGATATGGTCTATTTCTGCTGAACGAATTGCGCAGGGTTTAGACCACTGAGCAATGGCCAAACGATATGGAGATTGTTGACCTAGATTAAATGTAATAATTTGATATATAAAAAATAGGAGGCAATCGCCCCAACTACACTACTTTTTCTTAATATAATATATACAGCAGATATTCTCTGCTCACGCTCACTCTTCTTTTCTTCAAAAACATCTTTTCCTTGATCATCTCATCCTGCTTATATTGTAACAATTTTGGATGATATTACTTACATGGCTTAGTAACTCAATTCGCTTTATCTCATTGTTTACTTCAAATAATCCAATATCGCCTCATTTTGAAGCGCTTAAATTATCATTACCAGTTTGATTCCAATGAATTCCATTCATTTTGCTGGATGACCTTAGCCATTACTAGTTCAATTTTAACGGCTTCCGTTCATTTCACCGGATGACCTCAGGCTTATCATCCAGTCATATCAGATTCATGACATTACCCCCTTGACTGGATGATAAGCGCTTATTGCTTGTAGGCCCAAAGGAACTTCGCGTGTACTCAGTTGATTATATAACCACTCACGGGTGCCTTAATGGTATATGCATCAGCCCCAGTATTTTTGATGATCTCAAATGGTCCGCTCCATATGCTGGCGAGCTTGTTCCTTCTACCAAACCCATGTTGGTCATGAAACAGGACCAATTCTCTACCCCAAAATGTGGAAGACCGCTGAATCTACATTATTCAGCCACATGATCCCAAATCTTCTTGGCAAGACTAGTGGAATATGCCTCAGTTTGAAGTTTAATCAATGCATTTGTTAAGGTAGACAAATAGCGGTGAGGTTCAACTCTGCCAGTATCCTCCACACAGGAGTAAAGCAATGCAGGATAGCGCTGGATGTCGTCCATAGAGCAATTGGAATGGACTCTTACCAGTTTCTGAGTGGTAGCTGATATTGTATGTGAAGACAGTGGTGAATAAAAGGGTGCTCCAGTCTGATGGCCACTCATGTACAAACTTGCGTAGAATATTTATCAAGGTCCCATTAACCCGTTCCACCATTCTGTTAGATTCAGGGTGGTAGAGGGTAGTTAAAACCCCGCGGATTGCCATGAGCTCGTTCAACTTGGCCAATATATGTGATGTGAAATTGGTTCCATTGTCCGTTAGGATAAACTGTGGACAACCATGGCGCTATATGACACACTCCAGGATGAAATTGGCGGTAGTGACAGCTCCCAAATCCTTGATAATCCTTGCTTCAACCCATCGTGTCAAATGGTTGATGGCAACGATTATATATTTAGAGCAGTTTGTGCCAGTTGGCAGAGGCCCCACCACGTCTAATAAAACTGCATGCCATGCGAACTGAGGCTTAACTAACTGGTAGGTGGCTTTTCAGTAAAATGGTTTCTCCACTTGGCACTGATGGCAACAACCAACCGTCTCAAGCACACTGTAATGCATACTCTCCTAAAAGTAGCAGGGTTGCAAGAACTCCAGCATCTTTTTCAACCCTCCATGACCTACTACTCTATGGGCATCCATAATAATTGCAGGCCTGGCAGAGGGTTTTGGGAAAATCAGCGTCGATTCCCCCATCTGCTTATATAGCTCCCCATTGCGCAAGAAGGTATCCTGCCTAAGCCCATCCAACACTTTGATCACAGGTGGCGGCTTGTCATGATATTTGCCTGCAATCATCTTTTCATACATGATGTCCGCCACATCTGCTGTAATGGCAACCATGGGTAATCAGGAAAGACAATCCGCATTCTGAAGCTTTGCACCTGGCCAATGCATAATCTCAAAATCATATGCTTGGAGTTTCAAAGCCCATCGCGCAAGCAACCCTTCATGTTCCCGCATTTTCTGTAGCCAGCTCAAAGAGCCATGATCTGTTACCACTTTTAATTTAACCTCATGGAGGTAGACCCAGAATTGTTTATATTCAGAGATTACCACTAAATACTCCTTCTTGGTCATAGTGTAGTTCCATTCAGGGCCAGTTAAACTGCGGCTGCAATAGGCAATGGGGTGCTCCACACTTCATTGTATTTTTGGGATAACACAGCCCCTACATCGAAAAGCAAGGCATCCATTTTCACAATAAACTCTTTTGCAAAATTAGGGTATTTCAGAACAGGCGCGCTAGCCAACGCAGTTTGTAATACATCAAAAGCGGTTCGACATTGATCCGCCCAGGTGAAGGCAGCGTCCTTCTTGAGTAGCTCAAAGAGTAGAGCCCCAATACAGCTGAAGTTGGGAATGAACCACCGGTAGTAACTGACCATCCCCAAGAACACCTGGATACCCCACTTATTACTTGGCCAAGTCATCTGGTGGATGACTTCCACCTTGGCCAGCTGTGGACTAAGCCCTTTGGAGTCTACCACAAAGCTGAGGCATTCCAATTGTTCCTTAAAAAGTGACACTTTTGGGGCTTAATCTTGATATTAGCTTCAGCTAGGTGGCGAAATACTTGCTCCAGGTGTCCAAGATGCTCCGTGAATGTCCGTGAAAATACGTTGATATTGTCAAGGTAGACAAGAACGCAAGACAGCTTTAAGTCACCCATAATAGTGTCCATAGCCAGCTGGAATGTAGCCAGGGCGTTGCACAAACCCTGTGGCATGTGTGTAGGCTGGGACAATCCCTTTGAGGTAATTATAGCGCACTTTTCTTGTTCCTCCGCTGGCAACTCAATCCGCCAGTACCCTGATATCGAATCCATGGCTGAGAAATACTTGGCCCCACCTAACCAATCTAAAGCGTCATCAATTCGTGGAAGTGGGTACAAATCTTTTTTCATAATGCTATTAAGCTTCCGATAGTTGATTACTACCCAATTAGAGCCATCTTTCTTTTTTACAATGAGCACCAGAGATGCCCAGGGACTCTTTGACAGTTTCAACATTCCCTGTTCCACCAATGTATCCATTTCTGCAGATACAACTTCTTCTACTGCCTTTGAGCGTCAGATAGGTCATGACCAGATAGGGGGTGGTCTCCCGTGTCCATCCGATGCATGACCCCACGAGTGCAACCCAAGTCATGGTCATTGGTTGCAAAAATGCTGTTATATTTCTCAAACAGATCCATCACCCTGTCCTTCTGATCCTCCAATAAACCAGTTAACACCTCCCATGAAACACCGTCATTATGCTGAGGGTTTTTAGAGGCAAGCTGAGATCTTCCCATGAACCAAAGTTGTGTACCTGGTGGACCTCATCAATAGGGATCAGGTCCAGTTAAGCCACCACTTGGTGCTGCCAAACTTTCATCACCTCCTTCTGCAGATTTGCTATCAGCACCTTCACTTCCCCCTGTCCTGGTAACAGTAACCCAGGAGCCACATGTGGTTTGATACGCGACTGGTGATAAGGCCCCACAACCTCCCCATACAGACCTCCCGGAATATCAATTACAAGCTCTGTCCCAATTATGACCTGATGCCCCGAAGGGATAGTCCAAGCATTCACAGCTCATAGTGGAATCCCTTTGTACTCATATATCTGGTTTGGAAGCATTTGGGTCCTCCGCTTTATCTGTCAATATTTTACAGGAATCACACCATCACTATAAGAAAGATTAATTTGCCCAGAGCAGATTGGGTCATCTGGGACTCCGTGGGAATTGAGTTAGATAGGGATCTGTTGTTTCAGTATACTGATGGTTTCGTCCGCCATATTAACCACAGCCCCAAAGTGCCACATAAATGCAGCCCCAATCAACGTGTCATAAAGGTTATTAGGTAACACCACAGCTGGAGCGGATATGCCAATAGAACCAAACCTCAAAGGCAATGAGCTATATGCGCCTTCTGACACAGTACTATGGGCCATCGCAGTTCCATACACTACTTGGTGGTCCACTTCTGGCTTCAGCAGAAGCTTAGCCACAAGCTTGGTGGATATTATATTGACAGGAGCACCTGTATCAATGATTGTCCGAATTTTGGTATTCTGTAAAAATATGTCACAGTAGGTGCATTCCAAATAAGAAGAACCCTTGGTGTTCAATACATAAACATTCAAGGGCGTATGATTATTCAGAAAAGTGTTCATACAAGCCCCAACATGAGGATAATATTGGGCAATTTTTCTACAGGAATCGCCACCTCCACTCCCTTCAAAGCTGTGACATATGCAGAGGGGTCACCGCCAACCGTACCATTCCACTCAAGGATCTGCCAGGCGTATGGCTTATACACATCTTGGCGAAGCTCCATGTCTGCATTATTGGGGTCTCATTCTCAACTTGATGCCAAAAGGTGGTAAGGGACCTGATGATATAGTAATTCCTCCAAGTGTGCCCCAGGGCTGAAACAGGGTGATTCATGATGTACATCAAGGACAATTACAATTGAATTAGTGGAAGCAGAGCATCCCGTCTCTACTCCACTCGCCCTTTCCCCTGTTCATATGGGACAACAGATACTGCGTGGACCCTTGGTTTGGCCCTACAGCTAACCGCATAATGACCTGGTTAGCCACATGAAAAACAAATGTTTGGGACCAGCCCTCATCTTGGGATCACCCCAGATGATCTAGGTCTACTGTTGAACCACAGTTTATTATGGGCCCAAGGATAAGCGGTTTGATCATAATAGGGACATAGAGGAACCGCCCATTAGTTGAGAGGCTGAGGAGTGACTCGCCAATTACCCCATATTGGTGGGATCCTTCATTTAGCGAAATATGTGTGGCAGGTACAGGATCCTTTCAATCCACATTGGGAGCACTGAAAGTGGCAGATAACTGGCGTAAATGATGGATGATTTTGAGTAACCCCACATCCTCCTGACGAGTGTACGCCATAGCATTATTCAATTCATGGTAGGGCTTGAGAGCTGCCATCATCGCTATGCCCACCTCCTCATTAGATAAGACATTGGCACCCAACAACACATGAGCCTCATTAGTGAATCGCTCTACAAACTGTGTTAAAGACTCATTCTTTTGAAAAGATATTGTTAAAAAGTCTGCCTTGTGTTGAGCCATTTTTGCTTTGCCCCCAAACAGGCGAATTACAGTCTCCTTCACCTCTTGGTACTCTAAAGTACTGTCTTTAAGATAACAAGTAAATTGATTAGCACTTGAAACATCCAACGCAGATAACAATAGTTTAGCTTTTTGTTGATTGGAAGCCCTCTCGATGGCAAACTCAAACCACTTGAAAAATTCATGTATGTTACCATCATGGTTAAATGAGGGCAGCCTATCGCTGAAGATTTCATTTTCCTTTACAACCTAATCTAATTTACACTCAGCACAGTCTAGCTGCTCCGTCGTTCTGCTCAAAGAATGGCAAGTTGGTTGGCATGGTCACCTACCAAAAGCATTTAGCGAAAGGCATGATTGAGCTTCTCAGTAATATTCTTATTCTCCTGAAACAGCACTTTTTGCGCCTGAAGTAAGGTATCCAAAGCAAGCTTCAGTTCCTCATAGTGAGTTATTTCAACCACCAGGGGTAGTACCTCATCAAAGCGATTGGTTGCGCCATAAGTACCATTTATGAAGTTGCAATTAGTTGATCAATGGGACCCCTGTAGTGAGCACCACTGTCAACTTTTTGGCGGATATGATCTATTTCCGCTGAACGAATTACGCAGGGTTTAGACCACTGAGCAACAGCCAAATGATAAGGAGATTGTTGACCTCAATTAAATGTAATAATTTGATATATAAAAAATAGAAGGCAATTGCCCCAACTACACTACTTTTATTTAATATAATATATACAGCAGAGATTCTCTGCTCACGCTCACTCTTCTTTTCTTCAAAAAACATCTTTTCCTTGATCATCTCATCCTGCTTATATTGTAACAATTTTGGATGATATTACTTACATGGCTTAGTAACTCAATTCGCCAAATCTCATTGGTTACTTCAAATAGTCCAATATTGCCTCATTATTAAGCGCTTAAATTATCATTACCAGTTCGATTCCAACGGATTCCATTCATTTTGCCGGATGACCTTAGCCATTACTAGTTCAATTCCAACGGCTTCCATTCATTTCGCCAGATGACCTTGGGCTTATCGTCCATTCATATCAGATTCAAGACAAAGATATATGAGGTTAGTAGGCCTAATAACACAAAAACCTTACCACTGACATAACCAGAAAAATTTGAGTCCCATTTCAGAGGTGGAAAACTTTCTTTGATGGATTTACCTCTGCTCAGGTTTTATGTCAATTCTTTCTTTCTCTATTTTTGGAATGCCTGTACCCTGGTCAGCTTACCTTGAATAAATAAATTCTGGAGTGTTCTCCACCATAATAGCTTGATTCCTAAGTGCCCTTGCCTTTGAAGGGGAAAGGTAGTAAGAGCATATAGATGTATAAATTTTCAGTGTGATCATAATTCCAAAGTTGAAAATCTTAATATTCAGCAATTTCTAAATAGTTAAGGCATAGCTGGTTTAAAAGCCAGTTTTAAAAATGGAATTTCAGGTAAGATTATGAGTAGCTACCATAAACAAATTCTTAATTTGAAAGTCATGGGCAGCAAAAAGCATCTTATTGGGTGAACCACTTGTAATCATTTGTTGACTTTGTCAGATGTCACTGGACTCATTGGTAGATTTTCATATATGAGATACAAAATTTATTGCTGTTAGAATCCCATTTTGAATCTTCGGGACAAGTTTAGATGCATTGTAATAAGTTAGCGTACATAGCAGAGACCCCTGTTGACAAATTCAGTGAAAAACTATAAGAAATCTGATCAAATGGAAGTTTGGCTTCCCATATGTCCTGGGTCATGGTAGCATAACACTAAAGATACTTCTTGACACCTTGTTTGTTCTTTTGGTATGATCTTTAGATTGAGGGTTGTAGAACAAAGATCTACAGAGCTTAATTTTCAAGGTATTGCACAATATTTTTCAGAGTTTCAGAATAAACTGTGACCCTCAGTTGCTAACTATTTTTGGTACCACAAAAAGTGAGAAAACAAGAGGTATATATAGTTTCAAAAACTTTAGGTGAAGTTGATGTCAGTGTAGGGCTTCACTTTTAAGCTTGATGGTGCTATGCCTAAGAAGCCTGACAGTCATTACTTGAGGCCTACTAAGTTGCATGACTAGTATACTTTTCTTTAAAAGGGTGCCAAGTCGCCGTTTATGTCACGTCAGCTATAGTATCAATCCTATAGTAAGTATGGTGAAATGAACTTATTAAAGTCTAGTACCAAAATGAGATATAGAATTAATGATGTAACTTTATTATGACATAAATTAGAGGCTTTTATATGTCATATTTAACAATATAAATCTAAAAGGAAAATGAGTAACAAAATTAATAGGGGGAGAAATCTGGAAAAGAGGCTCTTTGTCAGATAATGTGTATCAGATTATATAATGCCTTTGTTTTAAATTTTTGATATGGAAAAAATGGTGAGTTGACTAACCCATGTTGGATGAGACTGGGGATTACTTAAGTTGATCATTCAGCAGCTACTTAATTCTTATCTTTTTTTCAGGTTCATCTTAATTTGCTGCACCAAGTGTCACTAAAAGTAGTTGTCACATATCTTTATGGTGATTTATCTTTATTATGAGGTGAAACGACATCTCAGGGCACCTTAGGATTGATTTAATCCCTCAGAATTTTTCTAGAGTCAAATTGAGTTATGCAAACTTATTATTCTTCCAGATAACATATAGAAGTAATCCTTCCACCATTTTAATGGGTCTAGGAGTCAATTCAGCTGAGGGAGTTGAAGGATCAATATTCTTCCCACTATGTCAAATACCAGGATCTGACATCACCCCTTCATGAATATCGATGGATAAGTACTGACACAAGAATCAGCTATGAACGTGGTTAATTGTTACTCTAGTCTCCAAAGACTTGCTGAGTATTCATCTTTGCATTTGTATGTGATAGCATATGGTCCATCCAAGATGGAGTCTAATTTTCTTCTGCAGGGCGCTATTTGATTATGATCATATAGGACTAGGTCTGAAGTATCAAAGGAGGGTAAATGTCGGCGAGATATATTTGCTGCTTGGCCTCTATTGCAACCATATTAGTTATATTTGTAATGGCCTTAGACTGAAGCTCTATAATCTTCTAAGCGAATCTTTTTAGTACTTTCTCATGCTCTTTGGTATAATCACTTGTAAGTCTTAAAGCTCATAAAGCTGGGATTCTAGATTTCTTTTATATAAGGCCTTAGAGGGAGACATTTTGATATTTTGATAGAAATTTATCTGGTAAGCCAGAAATGCACTTAGAAGATATTGGTCCCAGTGTAATGTATCAGATGTGGCCAACTTGCATAATATTGAAACCAACATACAATTTGCTCTATCTACACTCCCATTAGTCGATGGGTTGTAGGTTGCTGAAAATAGTTGTTGAGCTCCCATGCTTGTTGCTAAGATAACCACAACTCTTGACATAGAGTTCTTTTTGTTATTGCATAGTATGACCTGAAGAAAGCCATGCCTACTAACTATATAGTGTTTACACAAGGTATGCTAACCAGGGGATGGACATTACCAATAATCAAAAAAGATAAAACTTAAAAATAAAATAAAATAAAAATAAATTAGGTAAAATAAAATCAAAACAGGACATATGGATCCACTCAGACTAAAGCAAAATTCAAACAAAGCACACCAACTAAGTCAGAAGTGGAAACTGCTATACATCCATGGCGGTGGATGAGGGGGATCAGGAGGTTCTTTTTCATCATCTGTTGTGGACATGTAGCGGCAAAAAGCTGATAGCAATGGTGTGGGTGCATCATGGAAATGAGGGTAGAGTTAACAAAGGGGTGCTTACAACTCAATTTGTGCGATGAGGAGGGAGGAAATATAGGCTGTAAGTGCTTTTTCAGCCTCAAGGCGTACTTTAGGTATGGTGGCGATGGTTGCAAGGTTGTTGCAGCTAATGCGGGTCTTTGGGCTGAACTTTTTGACTGCTGCAACCTTTTTGAACTGCTGAATTTGCCACCTTATAGTATTGGAGATGTTCTTTTTTATGTTTTGGAAACATGATACTAGGTAGGATAGGAGGTGGCAGGCCATAACCAGTGTTGAAACTAATTTTGTAATGGCTTTATGGGTTGGGTGACGTTTGTGGAGGCAACTGCCTCTTTGGCTAGTTGGTGGTCACTTTTGAATGAGGTGGCATCAGGGCGAGGCACATAATGGCGCTTTGGGAATTGGGACACTTAATCAGTATTGGGGTACATTTTGAATGGAGGGGGCCCAGCCCATTCAGATTCAGAGATAAGCTCACCCAATTTATTAACCTCAACCAAATAATTCCATGGATTTTGGTTGAAAGTGATTGTGTTATTTGCATATGGGTTATCTGTGGCGTTTGGCTGTGAGGATAATTTAGAACTTACTTTAGTCCATTATGGCTCCTGATTGGTGGGTTCAGGAGAAGAGGTCTGTTGAGGTAATTTTTGGTTGGTTGATTCAGTGGTTGCTGTGGCTACCACTTTGGGGGGAGGGGGTAAGGATAGTTCCCCATTCAAAAAACATAATTTTGATTAGCTATGGGATCATTGTGCAAAGAGTTGATGTTGATGTCATGGCTTGGGATATGGAGGGGCAGCGCTTTTTTGAATGGTCCAGTTCAAAAAAGGTAGGGCAAATGGTGCGCCCTCTATCCACTTGAGCGCAAAATGGATGGTCTGGAGCAGAGGGGATAATGGTGTGAGGGAGGATTGAGAGGGCTATTTTTGTTGATACTGGATGAATAGTCGTGAAGGCGCAGGGTCCTGCAAGGAGAGTGGCTCCATTGGGAACCACAAATTGTATTATGGGATCAGAACCATATTCTGATAATCCAGTGATAATTTCATTAATTAAAATTTTGGGTGGTAGGTGGGTAGGGAGGCCTGCACACTGAACCGCAAGAGTGGTATCAGTGGGCAACTGGGTACAAGTAGCTGGGAGGGAGATGCCATGGAACACCAGGGGATGGTAGCTGCTACTGCAGCATCAGCTTTACTTGAGAAGCCAAGATTAAAATACCCCTTGAAGGGGCGAAAGTTGATGAGGCCTGCAGGCTGCACTGATCCTGGGCTAATTTGATTATGGCTTCATCTGAATGGGGGAACAAATTGCTTATTCAACCCGAAGCCAAATTGCTTGTTGCTCTGGGGGAGCACAAGGGGGCAACATGGCACTGCCTGAGTTTGAGTGAGATGTAAGGCTAAGTCCTTAGGTGGGACATAGCATGCTGAAGAATTTGAAGGGCTAGCTGATCCAGCCCAAGAACGTTTTGGCATTGGCTAGAACACATTAGGAGGTGGCGCAACACTGTCCCACATGGTGGAAGCTGGCGTCAAATTCATCAACATATTTAACTTGAATAGGGCAACGACGATTGGAGCTGTTTTTACTAAATTTCAAACTATGATTCAACCAAAAGTGAGCGAATTTAGAGAGAAATCAACACTAGTAACTATATAGTTATCAAAAAATGTTAGTAGTAGCTTTAGTAGCCTTTGCAGGTATGATGATTGCTTTAACCACTTCATAAAAAAATTATTGATCCCTACTAGGATGTATTATTCCTCTTGTGAATTCAGGAAAAGGACCTATGACATCTAAACTGATAGTGTAAAATGTATGATGAGAAACCATGAGCTGATTTTTGTACTTGGACTTATGTGGCATCTATTTTTTACAAGTGGTGCAAGCGTCTAAGACTTCCACTACAGAATACAGTTTTTTCCCAATAGTAGCTATCTTTGACCCATTCATAAGTTTTCCATGGTATAAGGTGTTGTGGGCTTCCATTATAACTGGTGCTCATAGTGAAGGCCACGAGTAAGGTTGCCAGTCAATTTTAAATTTTTAAAAAAGTTATTTAAGAACCTTTGTATTTTGATCATATTGTTTGAGCATCTTCTAAACTGGTTCATCTTTGTCCACATAGGAGTCTGGCTTCATGAGTAGCTCATGTAATTGTCCAGCTTCGCTATTGTTAAGATGTAGCAGGAGCAGTCAAGCCAGTCCATCTACGTTAATGCGTTTCATTACAGCTCAATGGAAGATATCATGACATAGTGCTGAAACTTGAGAGAATAATGGGCTAGTCTTCTTTTCAGATCATTATTGTTCTGCAGCCACTTTAGGGAAGCGTGTTCTGTCATGGCTGTAAAGTTTGTATAGTACAAGAAGGACCAGAAATGTTTTGCCGCTAAAAGAACAGCTAGGCGTTCTTTCTCTGTGACGCTATATTCTTGTCAGCTTATAAAGCGTTTTGCTAAAATATGACTCTAGGTGGCCAATGTTGTTCTCATCCAATTGAGAAAGGATGACCCCAATGGCTAAGTCAGAGGCGTCAAAAACAGAATAAATGGATTCCCATAAACTAGGATGACATAAGATTGATCATCTTTAACAAATTCTTTGGTGATTAAATGTAGTTTGTTTCTCTACTCCGCATACAAAAGTGATTCTTTGGCAAGCAGTCAGACAAGAGGTTTGATGAGTTGGTTTTTAAGGATAAATTTATGTTGATATCCAATCATTTCTAAAAATACCTGTGTTGGGATTTGAGATGATGAGCAAGCCAAATTACCTGCCCCTCAAATTGAGCCTCAACTAATTGATTCTTGAACAAATGTGAACAGAGCCCTATCCTTAAGTAACCAAAAATAAATTCAATCAGGAAGCATCATGAATATGAGAATCAATGAAATCACCTTCAGGAATCCTGATACCACTTCCCAGATCACAAGAGGTGCTTCCCACAATGCTGAGGTCATGAGGATGATGCAGTACAATGAGGGCAACCTCCAGGTAGTCAATCCAGAAGGCAGTAAAAGATACTGATCTCACGGGGCCATGAAGGTCCCTAAGCATCATGGCCCTATGAGCCCTATAAATATTGAAGCTTTATAACACAATAAAATTTTAATCTATGATCCCTCCATCTGTCAATTTTTGAACTTTATGCTAATTTTCAGCTTTGATTATTTTTGAGACTTCAGTGACAGTCAAGAGAACTGTTACACCACGATGTGTGGTGCTTACTACAGGGAACTCCAGGATGCCCTAAGGATAACGTCTATACTGAATAATGGATAATGCTAGCAGTCACAAATATCAATCTGCTGATTTATTAGGAAGCGTTGCTCAATGGATTATTACCATGCAGTATGAAGTGCCACCCACACAGCCTTAAAATCTAAATTACAGGCTGCATTAAAGTCTCCTTAAATTCCATTGATGAAAACTCATTATCAATTCCAAAATGTGAAACTTTAATGACGTTGCCCAACATTTAATAAAAAGAATCTACTATGCAGGTGCCTGATCCAGCCACTCATTGCCTCCACCATGCCCTCTACCATGCGGGCCTTTAAACCTCGGCCCTGCTACCAGTAAGAGAACTCACCATGGGAACAAATGCTACCTCCAGAACTTTGTTCACCTGACTATTAATCACCATCTCCAGTTAATTGGGCTGCACCATCATTAAATCTCCCAACAACTCAGGCTTACCCAAACTTTACACTCCCTTGTCATCAATTTTTACTACGCGGCCTTCTTATTTGTCAACAACAATTGTGAGGCCATTATTGATAACTGAAATTAATCAACAAAGCCTGAGGCCAAATTGCAGTGTTGGATGGCGGGTTCTCTGGCTACCTTTAGGACCAGCTGCGTCAAAATATCCAACTCCTCAAGGCTTGGGGCCAGTGCCTCCACTAAGTTAAAGAATTGGCGCAGACCTCTCAACAACACTATCGAAAGCTGGCTTCTCATGACTACACCTCTGGAAGTGAAGGACCTGAAGGGCCTAGGGGGCCAAAGACATCAGAGAGTGAGGGAACTGAAGGACTTGAAGGTCCCCGTGGACTTTGAGGACCCTCAGCCCATGCAGTACCTATTCCTGGAGACCTCAAAGGCCCTTAGCGAAAGAATGTGTTAGCAGCTCTGTCCACCTCAATTAATTAAATTTGGAATGTAGCTCAGGGATGTAAGCTCTAAGTATAAGGAGTCCCCATCGACCCTAAGGTCTCCATTGAGGCATTGTCAGACGAAATGTACAATTTTAGCGCCTTCACCAAGCTTGCTGTTAGCCACATCTCTCAGCTTAAAAATCTTTAAAGGCTTAAGACTCGTTTGACCACCCTCAAGAGTCATTTTCACATTCAAGGTGCTGACATTTAATCGCTAAAAGAGCAGGTCATGAATAAAGCTTCCGTTTCCTCCATCAACCAAAAATGAGGTGATATTCAAGAGAACCTTAAGGGCCTAAGATGACTGTTCCAGAAGGTCCCCTGTGATTATGTGGAGACAAGATCTCTGAGACTGCACCCAACCATGGCGTTAACGCCCTCTCCACTTCTCTTATAACTAACTTTAAAACTAGTTTTAAAGAAAGGTTCAAACCTTAGCCAGAAAATTATCGTTTCCTCCCTTTATGCATATGAGAGTTACATGTTAGATCACTGACTGACATAAAGTGAAGCATATTCACTCCTGCCTCAACAGCATGACCCAGGAAATTATGACTCCCCATTTGAAAGAGTGCAACACCTGGGAACAGTCCATACAGCCTTGATCCTAATTTGGCAGCAATCATAGCCAGGCCAACCAAAAACAATCATTCATTAACATTCTCCTGAAAGAAAGGGGAGAGCCCCTAGGAGCTCGCCAGCCAATTCAATGCTCAAGCGCAGCCCTTAGTTACTGCCAATCATATTACCTTGGACGACGCTATCACCGGTATAATTTTCACATTGGGATCCTACCATGAGGTACAAATACATATGAGTTGCTAAATGCCTGGCTCTATTCACATCCATGAAATCAAGAAAGCGATTAACGAGAACCCTGTGTCAACCCTGCACTCCATGGCTACCTCTTTGGGTCCCTCAAACCATCCTTGAGTCCATGTGATTATAACCAGACGAATTCTCGACCTGAATAAACCTACTGCAACGGTTTCAGACACAGAGCCAAGACCTGCTGGAAATGACTTGCTAAGGAGGCGGGAAAAGGGCTGTCAGCATGAAGGATGAGCGCTCCATGCTAGCATACTTGCCACTACTTAAGAATCCTCCAAAACCTCAAATGATCCTGGAGCTATCTTACTGAAGAAGAAGTTTTTATACCCGTTGATAATAAGAAATTGTTACTGCTTACTCTTCTTTCTGATGAGTCTCCCATGTTTCTCATGCTACCTCTCCAGTCAGAAATCTTATTACCAGCATATCAGTTTTAGTTCATAATTTTTGGTCCTCTCCATGGTTGACAGTGCTTCCCCTGTGAAAGTTATATCATCAAGTTGAAGAAGCGCATCAAAATCGCTCCAAATCTGCCACATTATATGGAGTATGGCACAGCTGTCCCGCAATGTACTCGATCTATAGGGGCCTATTCTTCCCTACCTACCTTTTTTTGGAAGCTCTCTGTAAATACCCCCGTCGTCATGCTAGATAACCGTAGCTTTGATCTACTTCTTGGAACTCAGTTCCTTCAAGACTTCTCAGCAGTAGTCCATTACAATGATAGATTCTATCCATACTAGTGTATTGGTTCCCCTGATTTTTTAATTCTACTACAACTCTAAGATGGAGATCAAAGCCTGAGCCTGCATACTAAAGAGTTAGGCCGAATCAATCAGCTTAAATATCATATAAGGGGCTCTCAGGTCCAGCTGCCCCTTCCTGCTATTGATGGACAAGAAGGAATGCTGATCTACTTACCCATGACGACCACCATACCCCCGAAGTCTTGTCATTCCCAGTACTCAGGTCCACATTAACATCCCATCCAGATGCCTGCTAGAAATCTGAGGACTAGACAACCCATCCGCCAAGGAGGTGCTAACTTTCCCCAGGAATTCTAGATCCAGACTAGGCCAGATTTATCTCCGTGTTGGTTAACCTTACCAACAAACCCAAAGTAGAAGGCTCAAACAGTCTCGCCGCCTATTTCCGCCTCCTATCAGTGAGACTGTCAATAATGGCCATAGCTTTGGGAGTCTAAGTGACTTTGGATTGAAGATAACTTCACCTGTAACCCTGGTTGACACCAGTATTGGAAAGAGTCTTAATGAAGACCAACAGCGTAGTAAAGGATTTGTTGGAGAAATATTCTAAACTATTTTTGGCCTTTAACTTATGACTTTAGGAGAATGAACTGAGGCCTAAATCATGCAGAGACAGGGACGCTCCCCCCTTCCAATCCCAACCTTACCAAAAGAGAAAGGTTGAAGAAGACCAGGTGGTGGTGAGCTCAGACAACTACTTGACGCTGAACTCCTAGTGCCTTCTCGCTTTCTTGGGCCTCTCCTCTCCTGATGGTTTGGAAGCAATGACGGCCACCTGGTGGTGATTAACTATTGATAGCTCAACTTCTTCATCAAAAAGAACGGTAACCTCAGCCCCAAATTGACAACTCCCTACAATTGCTCTCTGGATGGCAGTACTTTCTGCAATGGACCTTGCCGGTGGACATTGGCAAGTGGAGCTCGCCCTTAAGATCAAGCCAAGTGCGCACTCATAGCCAACAAAGACCTATTTGTGCCTACAAGGATGCCCCAGGGTTTCTGTAAAGTGCCAGCCATTTCTCAACGCGCCATGGACAGGATCCTCGGGGACTTGAAGCTGTCATGTGCCCTTGCCTACCTAGATAACATCACTGTCTTCTCGAAAACTCTTAATGGACACATATAGCATATCCAGGAAGTTTTCAATAGGCTTTTAAAGGTTTTAATAAAACTTAAGCCTTTAAATCGCTCTTTTTTTAGTGGGAATGGAGTTTTCTGGGACACAGGGTCTCAAAAGATGGCATCCAGCCCATAGCAGACAAAGTCTTCACCATAGAAAAGATGTTGCGCTCTCATAGCCTGAGGGATATTTTGGTACTCCTCGGAATCTTGGGTTATTATCATTAATTTAGCCTCAGTTTACTGAACTGGCTGAATCTCTATTTTGTCTCCTGCAGAAGAGCATGTTTTTGATTGGCAGCTGGAACAAGAACAGTTTATCAATGCGTTGAGGACTGCTCTTTGTACCATGTCCATTTTAGTCTACTCACATTTTGATCAATCTTTCTTGTTCACATATGCAAGCGATGTTGTCATTGGGGCTATCCTAGCCCAAGATGAAAAGAATCAGGTTGAATATCAAGTGGAATATTTTAGCAAGACTCTGAGTAAGGCTGAAAGGGATTAAAGCATTACCAAGAGAGAATTCCTGGCTTTCTTTATAGCCATCAAACAACTTTGGCCCTATCTCTACGGTATCACTTTACCATAGTCACTGAACATTCCTCGCTCAAGTGGTTTCAAAATATGAAGGACTCAAATGGCCATTTAAATAGATAATCTTTATGACTGCAGAGCTATGATTTCACCATTGCTTATCATGTGGGCGCGAATCACCAAAACGCCCACGCCTCTCCAGGATGCCAGTTCTAGCTGCATTGACCCTCAAGGAGGATCGATTGTATGATCTGATTGGTTGACCTGAGCTTTGAGAGCTGGAAACTTATGAATTCCAAGCTATTCTCCGAAAAAATGACCTAAGACACTCAAAACAAGGGCGGGCTGCTCTAAAAAGAGGATCAATAAGAAGTAACTTTCTTATGTTCGCCCTTCTTCCCGAACTGACATTATCCTGGAGGATCAAACTACTGTGAGACACGGGGTGTTTAAGAAGAATCACAAATGGTTGAAGCAACAACGTTACTGGGACCAAATGGTGGAGACCATCCAAGAGGTCTTAGGGGTGTATATGCTTTGCTGATCCCAAGACTGAGCTATTCCTAAATAGTAATACTCGGTTGTCACCCTGATGGGACCCTTCATAGTCAATAGCATCGATTTGATAGGCCCTCAACCATTAAATTACTGGCCATTTATATTCTTTCCTAGCCATGGACCATCTGACTAGGTGGTCAAAGTAATTTTGGTCCATGCTCCTTTCCAAAAGCAATTGATTTCTTCTTTATTCTATCTGTTTTCACCCAGCTAGGATAACCACAAATTCTACTTTCATACAATGAGTTAAATTTAACCAGGCAGGTAATATAAGAACTTACTTTGCTTTTTGGCACTATAAAAATTTTGCCGCCCATTACAATCCATCAATCAATGGGGCTGTGGAATGCACTAATGGATCACTTGTCTCTATTTTATGGAAAAAAGCCACCTCTGATCCTGCTTGCTGGAATCATTATCTACCCATCGCTTTGCTTGCCTACTGAATACGCTACCACTTAGTCACCAAAATGTCCCCTTTGAAACTCTATATGGACGTGCTGCCCAGCTCATAAGTTGTGTACAGACTTTGCTTTAAGCATCCTCTCCTGAGAACTCCAATCTAACTATGAGGGCCTGAGCTGATGAGATTTTCCGGTTTTATGAACTAGCCATGCAAGTCATTGTTACCACTAATGAAAGGGAGACATCCTGATTTAGTGTCAACTGACCCATCTTACCCATTTTTCAATTAGGTGACCTCATTCTCTTCTATCATCATCAACATGGAGGTTGACAGATTAAGCTCGACGTTCTTTGCTTTGGACCTTATAAGGTCATTCACAAAGAGAATTTTGAGCACTCCATTGCTGACATCAATCAGTAAAAGTAGTGAATTGATTGCATGGGTAGTTCCTCCTGCCCTGTACCACCCTTTGACAGGACTTTTGAGGGGGCGTTGATAAAATTTGAGATGATGTGCAAGCTAAAATCCTTGCTTCCAAATTGAGCCTCAACTGATCGCCCCTTGAGCCAGCACAAACGGAACCTATCCTGAAGGCACTGAAACTAGATTTGATTAGGAAGCATCACACATATGAGAATCGATAAAATTATCTTCAGGAATCCCGTCCTCACTTCCTAAATTATTAGAGGTACTGACCCAAAGCTGCAGTTATGAGGATGATTTTTACAATAGGGCACCATCCAGGCGGTTAGTCCAGAAGAGAGTAAAAGCTCCTGATCTCTCAGTGCCACGAGGGTTCTTGAGTCATCATGTCCCTTCACGCCCTATAATAATTGACGCTTTTAACACAAAAAAGTAGTCTATATACACTCCAGCTTTTTCGTTTTTGACCTCTCCACTAATTTAAGCTTCAAGCCCATTTTCAGACTTTGGTGACAGTCAAGAGAACTGTCATGCTGAGAACCTGTGTGTCCCAAAGACTCTTATGCTCAGGCACCTTAGAGATAGCTTCAACATTGTTCTACAATGGTTGTATTCCTCCATGAAATATGGTATGTCCTAAAAATTCCAAGTCCTTCTGGAAGAAGGTACACACTCCGGGATTTAGTCCAATATAGCTCTCTATCAGTTATTGGAACAATATCGTGAGGTGTTCTAGATGATTAATGAAGGTTTTGGAAAATACTGTTATGTCATTTTAGAAAACAATGCACAGCTGAGTTTAAAGATCTTGCATGGTGTGATTCATCACCCTTTGGGAGTGAGGCAGAAGTGTTGCATAACCCCTGAGGGAGCTGAATAGGTTGTAATAGTCCTTCCATGCATATTACCGCACATTTTCTTGCTCTTTAGATGAAAGAATCATCTGCTAATAACTACTGGTGAGGTCCGTTGTGGAGATGAAATTTGAGATAGAGAATCAAGCTAGGGAATTGTCAATCCTCAGGATTTTAAAAAAGTTTCCACTTTGTGAGGCTGTTTAGCCTCCTGTAATCCATCACTATTTTTGCAGCTACCTTTTTCTTCAATATAAGTAACTGCGGGGACGTCCATGGACTTTTGAAGGGCACAAGAAGCCAGCATCCATAATTGCTTGAGCTCAATATTCATGCATTGCTCGTCTACCTTTGACTTTCTATATACTTCAATATGATAGGGGTTGAATTTTCTATGTAGATAATATGTGTACAGTCTTTTATGTGCCGATTTTTGAATTCTAACATGAAAAATGCTGATAGTCTTCTACTAACTGGTGTAATTCACAAGTTTCTCCCAATTTAACAAATCAGTTATATGGATTTGAGGGATATCACAAATATAATTATCTCAGGCATGCCTAATCATAGTGAGTACCAATGATATATTTTATTTTTCTTTATTTATTTGAGGCAAGCCAACTGGGGGATGGACATTACCAAAATAGAGAAAGAAAGTATCGACATGAAACCTGAGCAGGGTCAACTCTGTTGTAGAAAGTTTTTTCACCTCTGGCTCAGGACTCAAATTTTTCTGGTTACGTCATGGGTAAAATTTTCGTGTTATTATACCTACTAACCACCAATAGTTTCCTTTAGCTGGCACCCTGATCGATGTGCAAAGGGCGGGAATCGAACCTGCAACCTTCAGGTTGGTAGCTGTACGCCCTACCGACTCGCCTTCCACCCCCTTGAGTACCAATGATATAAGCCTCTTGATTTTACTAATGGGAAGTAATTGACCTTTACCAATCTTTTTTGTTTCTTTACTAATATAACTTTATTGGCTAAATTCACAAGTAATAGCTTAAAAAATGCTGATAAGCTGGATTAAAACTACCTTCAAAACTCTTATTTCAAACCTACTTACTTTATCAACACTAGTAATGCGTAGCAAGCAGTTTGGAAGTATGCGCATGGTTATATTGATTGAAACCACACTTTGCTCTCCCAGCTTAATTTTTACCTCCCTGGTGGCACAAAATAATATGCTCATTGTCAGTGCCATAGGTGTTGTATTATGTATCACTTATTTTTTCAAGAATGGGGACCCAAAGCTCCTGGTTTTTGAATAATAAATTTTGCTTTTCTTGGTCAAAAAATCTTCACTCAGGATACTATGCCTGGAGTGGTAATTACTAAATATATGTTCGCCCCTTAGTACTTTGTTATAGGCCAATTTTACTTAAAATGGCAAAGAAGAGAGTAATCTTTAAATGCTTAAAATAAAAACTATATGGAATTTCAGGAAGGTTTTCAAGTAATTTTTAAGCGTTCCAAGCTAAGATCTATATTTGTTTCAAATATGGGAATCTGCAGCAGGACAGTCGTTTTGGTTAATTAGGTTTTGCTCGCCGCATGGATTGGGTTTGAACCCCCAAGTTTTGGAAGCTTTGGGGAGCAATAGTCGATCACATAAGTTGAGGTTGATACCCAATGTCAATAGACTGTGATTTCTGTTGAGGATTAGCGCCAATAAATGTTTGGCTGTTATTCACATCGGGATCTATCCCCTTTAGCTGACACTAAATCTCCAATTTGGGTAGGAATCCTGACAACGCCCCCCTCTAGATCTTAGTGTAATGTGGAAAATAGATCAAGAAAATGACCATGCACACGGTTTACTACAGCACTCTGAATGATTTCTACAAACTGAGTGTTCAAGCCCTGCTTATAAATGACTTTGTAGGGCCCTTACCAATTGGTGCTCAATTTTTTACCCTTGACCTCCATGCTGATGGTGGTAGAAAAGGACTAGGTCACCCAGTTGGAAGGTGTTCAGGAGGTCATTCTTATCATTAAATTGATTAGTCTCTGTACTAGTTGTATTAGATAGATTCTTGGAAGCCATGGTATGAAGTTAGATAAATTCATTGGAAATACTATGCATAATGTCTTCAGGGGCTTAGATGGAGTCTTGGTCAAGCATAGCTTATACTTTAATAGCAGATGAGGATTTCTGCCATATAGCGCTTGGAAGGGTGACATTGATTATTCAATGATAGCTGATTCTATAGGCCAGAATTGCACTAGGCAAATATTGGGGCCTATGAAGGGGGTCAGTCATAGCCATTTTCTGAAGGGTTATAGTTAGAATATCACTCACCTACTCAACCATTACATTGGTTGCAGGATGATAGGGTTGGAAAATACATGAGCAGATCCCATCAGTATGGTTAAATCTTTCATCAGCAACAATCAGAAGTTTTTCTTATTATTGAAAAGAGTTATGTTAGAGCACCCATGCTGGGTGATAATCAAATTATATAAAAACGTGGCGTTAGTTTTTGCTAAAGCAGAGGGTAGTGATACAGCTTTGATCCACTTAGTTAAATGATCCACTGCTAGTATGAGAAATAATGACCATTAAAGGCTCAAGGGAGAGGGACCACAACTTCAATGCTAATTGTATAGAAGGGTTCACTGGGTGGAACCAGTGGATGTTGAGATCAGGGATTATGTCCAGCTAGGCTTTTACATACCAGGCTAATTTCTAATACATCCTGGATTAAAACAAGCATTCCAACACAGTAACACTGAGTTTCAAACCGCTAGTAGGTTTTTTTAATTCCCCCTGTGGCCAACTTGCCAATGTATTTCCTTTATGAAGTCAGTTTAAGCCAAAGGTTGTACAAAGGGAACCCATTTTCTTTGGACATAAGTTTGTACAATTGGCCATTTTTGACTTATAGAGTTGACGATTTTTTATAATTACTTTTGAAGGTTGGAAATTTGTCCTTCCGTAAATCTCTTGTTTGGAGGTTGCATAGTTAATCCTATTCAGGGTTGTTTAAAATTGGTATAGGAAGTTGGGATAGGAAATCCGCGTTTTGGTGTATGAGCCCTAGTCAATGGATAATTGAAAAGTTATAATTTTGAAGTTTTAACGCCTATTGTATTATACAAAATTGGGGTTTTTCATTTGCTGTTGCCATAGAAAGGAAGAATGGTCAGTTATTATGGTGAAAAGTTTTCTATATAATTAAGGTCAGAAATGCTAAATAACCTATAGTAACGCTAAGAATTTGAATTCTGTAATGCTATATTTGCATTAAGTTCTGGTTAGGGTTTTGCTATAGTAGGCAATAGAATAGTCCACCAAGTTTTTTGTGCTGAGATAGTATAGCTCCGATCGCTATATCTCTAGCATTGGTAAAGAGGAGAAAATGTTTATCAAAATTTGGGTGTTAGTACTGGAGAGTGGGAGAGAGATGCGTAACAGGTTGAAGGCCTGCTGTTGCTCTTCTTACCACTAAAAGGTATTTATTTCTTCAATTAATACTAGTGTTCAGAGGTGTCAGCAAAGTGGAAGTAAACTGGTGATATCATCACATCATCTCTAAGAAAACTTTTACATCTCATAGAGATTTGAGAGGGCATCCTAGCAAAGTCCAAGACCTTGCCATCCATTGGGGTATTCCAACATTAATTACCTTATTGCCCACAAAATCCATTAACCCTGAAAGAAGGAGCATTTTGATGGCTTTAGTTTAACAAAGATTGTTGTAACTGGTGAAAGTACTTATCGAGGTGATCTAGGTGTTTGTAAAAGTTTTTGAAAAAAGGTAATATCATCAAGACAAACTAGCACATAGGAGAGTTATTAAAGCGCCTAAGGTTCCGTTCATGGCGCATAGAAGGTATCAGGGGCGTTAAATAACCCTACGGCATTTGATTGGAAAAAGTCCTTCACTTGAGATAATAGTGCATTTTTCACAATCCTCCAGCAACAAATCAACTTGACAGTACCCGCAAGCAAGATCCAGAGCCAAGAAATAGTGTGGTCCTGACATCAAGTGTAAGGAATCATCTATACGCGGCAGAGGATATCTGTCTTGTTGTGTGATAGAATTGAGGCGGTGATGATCCATAACAACATGATGGCCACCACTCTTCTTCTGAAATAATAGGAGTGGGGAAGTCCTGGGATTTTAGAAGGCACCAGTAAACTGGCATCCTACTGTATATGTAGCTCCAGGGCCACTTGAGCTTCCTCCACTTTAAATTTTTGTTATGGCTAGGATTTGAACGTAGGTTGAGCCATGTCTCAATTTGGTGAATTACCCTGTACATTTTCTCATAATCACTTGGTACCAAGGAAAAATATCGTCATACTCCTCAAGGAGGTCTTTGAGGTTCTGGCGTTTTTTAGGGGTGATATTATTTTCAAATCTACTTTTTAACAGAGCTATGGTGGGCAGGGGTTTAAAACCTAAATCTTGTAGAGAGCCAAAACAGCTCACGTCAGCAATACGTTCAATGGGATATAGTTTTACATAAGCAATATGGGCATACTGAGGGATTTGGAAGTTTTCATTTGCTAAGTTCCCTAATAGAATAGAGATAAATTTCAGTAGCAGGAGCATAATCCCTGGGCAGGTCAACACCTTTTGCTTAAAGGGTTTTTATGTCCACTTAGATTTAAAAATTGATAGGAGGGGCGAGAATTTTGATCCCTGTATCCACAATAACTTGTGAGCTTAGAATATAATGTGATAGGATGGGGGTATACAGTGGGATCCCGTAATTTGGCATCCAAAGCCTCTGGGGGTAACTTAAGTTTTCCCCTAAGGCTAGATATTCAACTTTACAAATAGAGGACTGAAATTTGAAAAGACATGTCTGTTTTTAAAGCTCCCTTGCTTTTGATAAGGAGTTGAAATATTACCAGGATCTTATACCCTAGTGGGGTGGTTATTTTTAATTTGTGGTTGATAATGCAGCTAAACTCCTGCACCAATTTAACCCCAATAAGCAACCCATGTGTTGGGAATTTTGTCCATATTCCCAAATGGATAGATTACCAGTAATCGCTAGGGGATAATTTCCTAATGCAATGTGAATTTGAAATTGGTGAACCCTGGTTTTGGGGTAAATATGTTCAGGGGAATTAGGTTACTGATTGGTCAGTTGTATCGGGGATCAATCCAGACAAATGCTTAAGATCACATCAGGCAGAGTTGCCAACTAAATAAGGGCATCTGATAGTTGATTAACTATCATTTGTACTGATTGTGATCACTCAGGTTTCATCACTGACTGATTGGGAATTTAAAGAGTAAGTTGTAAGGCAAGTGATGCCGTCTGCAACTAGCAAATCAATCAGTTAGTTAATGACCTGCCTTAATGGGTAACAAGTCCCATTACCTAAGCAGGTCGCTTGCCAAATATGGTTGGTTCGCTTGGATTGATAGGAAAATGTTAAGGACACGTTTTTTGACTCTTTCCATTTTAGGTCTCAAGGATGTCAATGATGGAATCCTAGAAAGGATGGTGAAACCATTGCAGCTGAGATGAGGATGGGTGATTTAACAGCAATGGCTGCCGTTTCAATGAAGAGGTGTCAACGAGGGTTGGACGGTGATTCCCCCACTATAAAATCCCTAGAATTATCTAATAAAAAAGTAAAAAAGTAAAGAACAGTAAACAGTAAAGCAGTAAAACATTAGTACAGAGTATACAGTAGATATCTCAGCTTAGTACACTTTATCAGCATCCATTTGTTATATTCTTTCTCAGGGATATTATTGCTGTGTGTGATAATTGGGAGACTCTTTAAGGAAAAGGAGTAAGGATCTGAGCGGAGTTCAAGAGAAGCAGAATCAAATTGTGACTTGCTGCCAACTGTGTGTCAAACCAGAAAAACTGTAAAAGGGAATCTAAGAGAAGATCAGGTTAGACAGTACAAGGGAATGAATCTCTATTTTGAAACATCTGTAAAAACCGTGGGGTTTTCGCTGGTGCACAGGTTCACTTAACTACTGACTCTGGAAATAAAAACAAACCTGCTAATTGTATAAAGACAAATAGATTAGTCAAGTTCAAATTAATGGGTAGATTTAGCCCTACTCTTGCAGATGATAATATAAGAGACTTTTGCCTCACTCTGGAAAGATGTAATAGTTAGGTGACTTTGCTTACTCTAGCACTGACACTTAGACAATGACTCACTTTACAAGAAGCAGATAAACTACAAAATATAATAAATATAAGATATAGGTCTAAGGTGTTTATTAATATTAAAAGTAAGGAGTATTTATAGGCGGAAGTATGGGAGGACATGTGTTAGGTTAAATCGTGGTAACCATGAAGGTCTCAGCACGCCTAGCTGACAAAAAAGGGATATTGATTTAATTTCAGGAAATATTCCAGCTGATATTCATGAGGAATAGCATATTTAAACCGCCATTTGTATCAGCCACCATGTCAGCTACCAAACCTGATGACTTCCCATGAGTAATTGCCTATTTTTGAGCCAAATTACTCATCTCCATTTTGTTTACAACAATCCCTGATGATATTGTAACCATCATTATCATTAGATATGATCCTATGAGAATTATGATTAACTGTTCAGTCAGTTATTATCGCACTCTAGATGACATAGTTTTATTGTCATCCAAATATTAATCAATAAGATAAATTAAAATATGCAAATCATTAATTTAAATAATTTGAAGCTTAATTAATCCTAAGCAGATAGTGTAGTCTTATAAAATTCACGCAACATCACAAGTTTTTGAGAGGAAATATTGGACAAGCGTTGGGCTGAGATCTAAGACTTCCATTTAACTATGGATAATAGTTGTCATACTATTATCAACTGACTATTTCAATTATCATAAAATGTGGAAGAATTGCACAAAACTGAACCTGTGCGAGTGATAAGTTTATAGGGGTTATTGGCCAAAAAAATCATCACCCATAAAATTTTAACAAAATGGTGCTCACTACAGGGGTGTAGTTGAGTAGAAGAACTTAGAAGGATGTCGTATAAAGACAAGTTCAGAAAACTATAGATAGAGTTAGCCACTATTATTCAGAACGACCTGAACTCAGCGGATCATTGAGATTTTGCAGCCTTGAAAGAAAGAGTCACCAAAATGGAGAAAGGAATTGATAATGTTTTAAGTTTTGGGAATGAGTTACTTGGAAAAGTAACATCATTAAAGAAGAAAGAAGGGGACTTAATTCAAGAAGTCTTATTTCTGAAAATGGAGCATGAAGCAGATTGCGTTTGTTAAGAGCTTTCAGTGCTGAAATTGAGTGACTGATTAAACAGGTTGAGGAGCAAAAACTCACAAATGCAATTGTGAGCCATATGTGGCAACTGATGCTGAATAAAGAAATCCCTGTATGATAGTCGTGAAGTCAAGTACCCAAAGAAACATGCTGCCCCACTTTTGCAGCTATTTTAGAAATGATTCACAAAATCACTCCCCAAGTGAGCCGAGTAGCCAAACCTAGAGAGGCGGCTAGAGAAACCTCAGAAAAATTCAAGGTGATGCTGAGATTGCCAACATCCCATCAGGATAACGGCCCAGCGTTTTTCTGACTGTTTGATATGACTATGTATGGTTACAGTAATTTTTAAAGGGCATTGATGGTGATAAAATGATCAAACACAAATTGCCAAAACCTAGTGTTGCCCCACCTGGAGGGGGACAGCTGGTCATACATGGAGGACAAAGCAGCCATTATGAAGGAATTTGGGAGCCCTATGCGCATGTCAAAGTGTAGACAAGAGTTTATGGGCATCCAATTCCATAAAGACAAATCTCTAGCAAGCTTTGAAGATAGTTTCTACCAGGAATCACAAATCCTGGTTGGAGCAAAGGTACTGGATGACTTTTATGGCAGAATTCTCATTACAAGTGGCCCTTTGGCTCTACCGTGATTTTCACTAAATGATGTCTTCCTTGTTTGTGACAGAAATTAATATCTCTCAGATGGTAGATAATTTATAAATATTAGGAGCAACCTTCAATGCCCCAAACAGAATTTTCAAATCCAACCCAGTATGAAAATTTTAATCCCACGAAGGGGAACAAGGGTGCTAAAGAGATGAACAACCAAAACATGCTGGGGAATAATCCTGAAGAGTTCGGAAGGATTAATAAAAAAGAGAAAGTATGTCACCAATGTGGAGGAAAGAGACATTTCTCTGTAAATTTCAAGAAGCCCAAGGATCAGATCAATGTGGTCCAAGCGAAAGAGTCTGCAACTGCAAAAGAGTTAGGAAAAGGGCCCACGGCCTAGATGGGGAACATTCTAGAGCTGTTGAGAAGCCTGTTCCTCCCAATATTATGCATGAGGAAATTGACATCAGTGATCTGTTCATGGATGAAGATGTACAGGATCAAATGTATCATGTGGTCAATTTGGACGTTAATGTGTTAATAAGATCTGGGGTGAAGGGAATTGACCCCAAGATAATTAAGGAAGTTGCTCATCCATACTTCTGAAAGTTAGCGGACAAGATTCCAGCTGCAGATAATCCAGATGAATAGACTGAAGTCTGATTAGATGAGGCAAACCTGTTGATACCCCTCAGCGCGATAAAGGAATTGTTTCCTGATTTATTGGTGCAAATAATTAACACCCCCGATTCAGCTAATAATGCTGCTATACACTCAATAAATACTATCTTACAATACTCTGAGTGTACAAATATAGATATACTAGTGAATAGAGTAAGGGTGAGGGCAATCACTGAAAGCAGAGCGCCCATTAACATTGTCTCAACCAAACTGGTGAAAAGGATAAAGATCTCGCCTGACTTGGATCACAAAAAGGAGTACAGGACAGCTGGGCTGAATACCACCAACTCATGTGGAGCGTATAGTGCTCTACCACTTCAATTTGGATCCTTGGTCATATTCTCCCCAGCAATAGTTTTGGTCAACCAAAGCTATGATATTCTGATTAAGACGGAGTTTCTACAGAAGAACAGAGTTAAATGTAACTTTGAGGATAATATGTTAACAATATTGAGTCAGACGTTACCATTGGTCGATCAGAAGGATGGGGAAGCTCCACTGAGTATGAGAAACAACTTCATCAGCTTGATATACAATGACGGCATTGTCCCAATTTGTTACCAACTAGTTGCTGGAAGCGACGAGCAAATGCTGATGGAAATCCTAGAAAACTAGGGAATTCCACTGAGGATCAAGAATGCGAAAACCATACCACTGGGATCACAGATGATAGTCAACATGGGGTTGACATTATAGATACCGGAGCTGCTGAATGGGGTGGTTAGAAGCCCCTGGAAGAAGTCCAGAGTAGAGCCTTGGGTGGCTCCTGGAATAATAATTCTGGGCCATGGGGAAATTCGAGTTCTCCTGGCGAATTTAAGTGAAAACCTGATAAAGATTGAGAAGAATAAATTGTCACATTTGTTCATCTAATCCCAATGGCTGAACTGAGGGAATTCCATGATTTTGGGACCCTCAACAAGATGTGATTACCAGCTGGGGTAACCAAGAGTATCACCCTATTGGTTGATTGAGAACAAATTGCTGATCTGAAGGAAGGACAGCAAGAGGAGGTACTCAAATTGTTTTAAAAGTATCAGGGTTTCTTTGCCCATGACAACCATGATTTGGGATGCATGAGAGATGTGATCCACAAGATAAATAACAAAGAAAAACTTACTTAATCAGGATGAGACCAATTTGACATTCAAAGGCAACTGAAGCGGTAGTGGAAGAAGAAATCAGCAAACTAGTAAAGCATGGGTTTCTAGTTCCATCGTCAAGTCCCTGGGAGAGTCCAATTCTTATTGTAAAGAAAAATGATGGCTCTATTTCTGTGGTGGTCGACTACTGGAAGCTGAATAAGATTAAGAAAAATGCTTTGTATCTCCTACCAAGAATTGACAATGAACTAGATCAATTGAAAGGAGTGAAGTCTTTCTCCACGATGGATCTTTTGTTAGGATTTTACAAATCAATTTGCCAAGAGAAGACCAAGAAAAATATGTGATTATTACCGCGCAGGGGTTAAACTAAACAACAAGGATGCCCCAGGGTCTATGCAATGCGCATGCAACATTCCAGAGGGCCATTGACGCTATATTGAATGATTTGAAGTTGTCATGTGTCTTGATGTACTTAGACAATATCATTGTGTTTAGTAGGACGTTTACTGACCACTTACACCACTTAGAAGAAATATACAAGAGACTGTCCGCAGCCAACCTGAAGACCAAGCTAAGGAAGTGTCACTTCTTCAAGAAAGAGTTGGAATATCTGGGATTTGTGATCAACTCTAGTGGATTGCAGCTGCAAGCCCAGAAGATTGAAGCCATAGAACAGATGGCTGTGCCAAAGAGTGTTGAGATATCCAAGTGTTCCTTGGAATGATCAAACTATAGAATATTTTTTCAGGATTTTTCCAGAATCGTCAAAACTTATTTCATCTATTGAGGGATCCAAAGAAAGGATTTGTATGGAATGAAGAAGTGCAGAAATCCTTTGATGAGCTATGCCAATATTTAAAAGATTTTCCGATTTTGAAATATCCAAATTTCAACTGAGAATTTATTATACAAACTGATGCTTTATTGATGGCAATCAGCATCTTATTGAACCAAGTAGATGAACTTGGGGATGAACATCCGGTGGTGTATGTGAGCTGGACACTCTCAGCCGCTAAGAGGAACTACATCGTAACTGAGTGTGAATGCCTTGTGGTCATTTACACCTGTAAACAGTTTTTGGGTGTACATCCATGTAACGCACTTCAAAGTGGTGATGGACTACTCATCGTTGCGTTGGCTCCATATTATAAGAGAACTAGAAGGATGACTGGCCCAATGGGCACTTAAGCTACAAGCTTATGATTATGAGATTGTCCACCGAGTGGGGGCTTCTCACCAGAATGTGGATGGCTTATTGTGGTTACCAATGGTCCAAGTGGTATACCAGCAGGTGGATGTGTTATTCCAGAGAATAGACGACGGAGAAATTGGGAATAAGCCCCAAGAAATCCAAGGTGCACTTCAAAAAGCAATGGAAAAAACTGAGGCATGGATGGACAAGAGTTTCAAACAACTAATGGGAAGCAGTTACTATTCCCAAAGCCATTGGAAAGAGCAGTTATAGTTAAAGCCACCCATAAGGTTGTTGGGCATGGAGGCCTGAAAGAAACGACTGGCCATATTCGCCAGTACTACTACTGGGAGTCAATCAACTATGATGCCTCAGACTATCTGGCTTGCTGTGTGGAGTGCCAGGTTCATAAACCACATAAGAATATGACTGGATACTAACTGGTCCGCCCTAGATTTGCTTGGCATACAGTGTCCATCTACGTGGTGGGGCCGCTGACAATGAGCACAGGGGAGTCAAGTACATAATAGTTGCAATCAATCATCAGACAAGATGGGTTGAGATGAAGTCCCAGTCAAAAGTGGACTCTATTAGTACTGCGAAGTTCATCCTGGATCAAGTAGTATACTGACATGGATGCCTGCAGGTCCTGCTTAGCAACAATGAAACAGATTTCACGTCTCATGTGATCCCACAATTAAATGGGATAATGGGGATCTGAGGAGTCATGTCTGTACCCTACCATCTGGAGATGAACGTATTGGTGGAATGAGTTAATGGAACACTGGCTGCGTCGCTGAGGAAGCTAGTTGCAGGAAGAACTTCCACGTGGGGAATGTACCTGAGTTTGGTAACATTTGCTACAATATCAGTCATCATACGGTGATTTGAAAAATGCCATTTGAGTTGCTATATGGGAGGAAGGCCGCGTTGACACCAATTTATATTTGGAGGTGGAACCAACATCAGAGATGAGTGCCAAGCAGCACCTGAACTGATTGACTTATATCCCGTTCAAAATGCAATTGCAAGCATTTGATATGACTTTGAAGTAAAGGATACAATCAAAATTGACGGATGATAAGAACTGACTGGCCTTATCAGAGTACCAAAAAGGCAAAAGAGTTGCCTATTGCGATACACATGGTTTTGGGAGAAGAAAAAAACTGGATGCGTTGTGGTCAGGTCCATTTGAGATTATTGCCAAGACAGCAATGGACACCTACTCCATCAAGAAACTCTTGGATAGAAGGGTAGTAAATCGAGTCCATGTTAAGTATTTGAAGCGATGGATCAATGAATTAAAGAGATAGTTTCCAAAGTACCGCTGAATCATTAAGTTGGTTATGTCCTATTGATTAGGTCACGTCCAAAAAGGACCCTGAAACTTAGAAAACTGGTAGGTCTAAGAATATCTAGGATCCAGAGCTTTTATTTCCCATAACAATCACTTTAGTTAATACAATTTGATTCAGACAGCAATTTTGATAATCACACAGGAGAGATGGGCGACTTTAATAATAAATCTAATACAACCTGGGCGAGCGTCGCATCAAGTGGTGTGCTAAACGGTGCACCCAAGGGCAAGAAACGCCCTGGAGGGGGACCAGGAACCCAATCCGCCAAAAAACCACAAACTCAGACACCGTCTGGGTTTATGATATTTACTATAAAACAAGATCAGTACATGTACATAAATGCAACCAACTCCTTTCAAAGGTGGAACACGGGCTCGGACTCTTCCTTAGGGATGAGTCCCCAACCCTGTAGGAAAAAACATGTGAGGCACAGCCCTCCATTTTCCCTCACGCGGTATATGTCGCCACAAACAACATGGGCCGCGGCTGGATCAGTATTGGTTTCAAATCAGCCAATGAAGCTGATGCCGCAGCAAAAGTCTGCGTCAAAATTGCTCTCCCCAAGGTCAAACAAATAATGCGCACCGCGTGCACCAGATGGAACAAAGCAAAAACTTTGTTCATTTCATTTGACTCACTCCCTACCAACCTTCCTCATAAGGTAATCGAGGAGGAGCTCTGCAAAGGCCTCATAGCCTACGGAGAAGTTATGCAACTAAAATTACAAAGATTTCGCCTGATGCCCACCTTGTACACAGGCAAAGCTATTGCCGTGATCACCTGTTCCCCAAAGTGGAAGATGACTTATCAAGAATCCCCCGCACAGCAGAGTTTCACTTTGCAGATGGGGGACAGTCATCTGCATTCCAAGTTACATTGGAACACGCACCGCCTATATGAAACCACTTCGGTTCATTAGGACACAAGGAACATGCATGCCCCGTGAAGGAGGGCTTAATGGAGGCAGACTACTGTGAGGAAGCCATGGATGAAAGCAACAAAAACTTCGCCAGAATGACCAACGGTCACCACCCATTCCGCTGGGGTGAAGATGGACTTTACTCCATCATGGACCCAGTTACAAACAAACAACACAAAGCGGCACAAAAAGCCCACAAGTGGGCAGCGGCTGAAGCAGCAGCACACGCAGAATCATCCATCAACCCCTGGACAAATTTGGGAGGAAATTTCAGATATACACCGAGCCAACCAATCAGAACAATATGCACAGGTTGAAAATTTTCACAGCAACTCAACTGAGTCACCAAGTGACATCAATCATGCACACATTGAGGAACAGTTCAGCCACAATATGGACGAAAATGCGGTGCACAATTCTCCAAATTTGAACCCCAAAATTACAGAACCCAATCAGCACCCTGCATTGAACCAACATGAGACACGTGCGGGAAAAGATAACACAAATCCATAAAACTGCAATTACCGCAAAAATTGGGTCAGATCAAGGGAACTGACAATATCACTGAAAGAGTTGTAGTACAGACGCGGAGCATGGCCAAAATGAGCCGTGGTGGGATAGGGCCAGAGGGTCCTCCCAACCGCTCCTAAGGAGCTGTGGGCACCTCAGTGTCAATAGGGATGCTAAACATCGTGGAAGCCAGGGCTCAAACGTCCCAAGCCAAAAAGCTGTATTTCCTGCAAAAACCCCTTGTAGACATCTTGGCCATCCAAGAAATCCACTGTTTACAAGTGGAAGAAGGATCCTGGTCAGCCAGGGTCTCACCATCACAATTCGTATGGACATCCCACTGTGGGGTGATCGTCTGAAATAACAAAAAATTTAAATTACAAATTCATCTTCATACCTTCATGGTCGCATCTTGGTAGCAATGATCACATGCCAAGAGGAAACAATTTTGATAGCATGCATCTATGCACCGTGCACCGCAAATGAGAGAAAACAATTTCTCAAAACTGTTTCAACTCACACCCTCCCACCAGATACTATCATGTTGGGCGACTTTAACTGCTAGGATAACCCCAACATGGACCGATGGCCTAACCCCAGGGGTTACCCACTGGGGCACATCGAATTCCGCACAATGAAGGCATCCCTTGGCCTACAGGATGCCCTCCCCCCAGTTCACCACTCCTTCCACACATGATACGGCCCAACATATGCGAGGGAGCACTCATATCAATGAGCCACATCAATCACATCCTCGTCCTGCAATCCCAATGATCATAATTTCCAAATTTACAACAAAAAAAGTCAATTTCTCTTACCACCAACTTGTTATGATGCAGATATTGCCACCCAAATCCATGCACAGGTGTCGCCTTGGAGAAAGCTTCACCCAGAAAACATAAAATTACCCAAAATATCTGACTGGGTTGAACATGAGGCTACAAACCCAGAATTCACAGCCTTATTCACCTCAGATCCCATCGTAACATGGGCAGATTTTAAAAAGGAACTAATCAACAAAACCCAACATCTTGCATCACGTAAGTACACCGCTGACACAGCCACAATCAAGCGTACCTTGGTGGAACTGGACCACCTTGAGCTAAATACCCCAAGATCTGGCTATATCCCCAACTGGGGACGCAAATGGGCAGAAATATCCGCCCAACTAAACACCCTCATCTTTGAACACCAACACAGAATCAAAGTATTATGCAAAGGTAAGTTCATAAAGTAAGGCGAAACCTGCTTGACATATTCAGCCACCAATTCCACTCCCGTGGCAACCAGCTCGCATACACACAGGTCTGCAAGACTAATGGCACTGCAGCAACTGACCCTGAGGAGGTCAAGGCGGAAGTACACCGTTATTACACTGAATTATACCGCGATATGCTGACAGACCCACAAAAAATCAAAAAATTTATACAAAATTCCGGGATAAAAAGTACACCGCCAAATTACAATATTCTAAACCTAATTACATGGGAGGAGTTTTGGGATACAATCCGCGGTGCACCACGTAGGAAATGCCCAGGGCCTGATGGGATACCCTACAAATTTTACAAAAGATATTTTTAACAAATTGCCCCACTCCTATTGGTATATGAACCAGTGCTTACTGGAAACACGCCTCCTACCTGGTGGCCATAGTTCATATGTCATAACCTTATATAAAAAGGGTGACAAATTGGACTTGGCCAACTGGCGTCCAATCACACTATCTAATACTGACACAAAAATTCTAACAAAAATTTTAGCAGCCAGATTAGGTGCAATTGCCTCTGACGTCCTGTCACCAAACCAGTTTGGGCTTATACCAGGGCGCTCAATCTGGAACAACATACACCCTGTTGCAAACATATTTCAGTCCAAAGCAACTGGAGCCCTAGTCTTCTTAGACCAGAAAAAGGCATATGACCGCGTTAACTGGCCATACCTAAAGGATTGCCTAAACGCTTTCAAACTCCCACCCAGATTCATAAACTGGGCGATGATCCTCACATAATCTGCAACCTTGGCTGTATGCGGCCCTGGCTTCCTAACTAACAAGATCACACCACACAGAGGGCTCAAACAAGGGGATCCCCTCAGCCCACTGCTGTATAGTCTCAGTTTCAAAATCACTCCTCCGCGAAACTGAATCAAGCCTCATGGCATAACTGCACAAGGACAGCCAACAGTCAAGATACTGGCCTTTGCGGATGACTGCATGGCAGGTATAGCTAACAATGATGATGCTCAAAAGCTGGAACGCACCCTATAGGAATACTCCATGGTGAGCAATGCATCGCTCAACAAAAGGAAAACAGAAATCATTCTCTTAAGCAAGTACACTAACAACTGGGCTACAACACCAGAACCTCATACCCCCATACAAAGGAAAAACCCACTCATCTTACCCTTTGCATCACCTCCCATCACCACTCCTGTCCGCCACCTTGGGATATGGCTGGAAACTGGGGGATATGCCAATGAGACAATGGAAAGAAACTTGTAAAACAGATATCCACCCGCGTCGCCTCACTCAAGGAAAGATCCCCAGGACTGATGGGGCGAGTAACAGTTGCTAACTCACTCATCCTCCTAATACTATGGTACCCTGCCCATGTGATCGCCTTCTCACCTACCTTCATAACTTTAATCCGCGCGCTCATCCAGGGCTGGCTATGGCCTGGTTCCTACCCTCCCATACGGATGGAAACACTCTTCAGCCCACGCTCAAGTGGAGGCATGGGACTAATAGATTTTGAGAGCCACGCCATCCGCATCCTGGGAACCTGGATAAAGGAAGTCCTTTCCCCAGACCTCCCACAACAACACTGGTCCAGGGCAGCGAGGACTAACTTCGCACAGGCGCTCAATTTAACCAACCCACCTAGCCCACCCAGACTACTATCATACCTTGCTAAACACCCTACCGCAATGGGTCCACATGGAACCTCCCCTCACTTCAAACACATCCTCCATACCACCCGCCACATGGGATGGACCATAGAGAACACAGGCACTGTGCATGGAAGGGGACGACCCAGCCCCCACTTCAAATTAAGAAATCCAGAAAACCACCCCCAGAGAAAATATGCTTGCTACAACTCAACCATTGCTAGAATCGAATACCTAGATGTGTTGGACATTCCCTATGACTTAACCACACAGAAGGAATTGTGGAAAATGACGCACCACCCACTCCTACAGCTGAGAATAAGATCCAACGCCTGGCGCTGTCTGAGAAGGACCTATAGGATGGCGGACCACTCCAATTCCACACAACCTGCGCAGTATGTGGAGAGGAGGGCTCCCTACATCACCGCCTAGAAACATACCCCCCATCCAAAGCCATATGGAAGGAAGTCGCGCGCCTGCTTAAATCCAAAATGAGCAGGAACTTTCTATATCAAAGAGCCTCCTTACGCTCCAAATCAAGTCACCAATCCCATCTACCCTACGTTCCCTAATGATACCCATTGCAGTGTGGACAATCCACACCATTGCCTTAGATGCGTTCAGGGTCACAGTCTCAACCATTCATTGGGTTATCAACAGATTCCACGTCCACTTATTAGAGCACTTCCAAGCCTGGCTCTATGGATATATGAGGCCAAGGCAACAGGCGCTCATAGAATCGTGGTTCCCACTATGGTTCCTACACACAGACCCCTTCCTTCACACCTGCTTCATAGCAGGGGAAACCCCTTGGAGTAGTGCACCAACCCCCCATACCTGGCAGTTTCGCTGGCAACAGGGGTAACTTGAGTACCCCGGAGTGCCTAATTTTATCTATCTTCATTTTAAACACATATTTGGTAATTCCCGTCCCCTGGTTGGCTTGCCTCGGTTAAATAAAAGAATATCTAGGATCCAGTTTGGGGGAAAACGAAAAGATGAACCGCTAAACCAAAACAAGCTCAAGTTTCATGTAAAAAAGAAGAAAAAACAAAAGATTGATAATGATATTGGAAAAAAATATTAAAATCGCATAGAAAAAAGTAATATATTTTTATAAATTTTATTTTTTTTATTAATTATCCTCAATTTGGGGATGATTCCGCCCATGTCGCCTCTTGGGGGAGGGAGGATGGATCATAGTAGTGGTGAATAACCCGCTCAGATCTATGTGAGATTAGTTAGTGAGGGCTAGATTTACACAAAACCAAGTTCTTTGAGTGTACGCAGATCCCTGTGAGAAAGCAACTAGGGGAAGGGAAATTGAGATGTTAGAAGAAGCCAAATGTGATACCCAGAGTGGGGAGGGAGGCAACAGTACAGGAAGAGGCATTCAGTGAATAACCACTATTAATTTCAATATGGTACCAGAGCCAGAAGATTAGTCTTGAGTGCTTGCTGACAGGCTTCATCAAGAACACTGAACATATGGGCTGGCAACAAACAAGGGATAATAGATGGGTGTTGCTGAATAATGCCCCCTAGTAAAGCCATCAGCAGAAGATACTGATGGGACATGCCAGAAATGAGATAGTTATGCAAGGAGTGAATGGCATCAAGCAAGTGACAACTTTGAGCTTCTCAGAAACTGAAGCAGAAGGAGTGATGGAAACCAAGAGAGGCTGGAAGCTTTGTGGCCAAACTTCAAAGAACTTGGCCAGCAAAGTGAAGATCATAAGCTGCGATATCCTGATCCAGGATATTCTCAAGATCAGAAGTATTCAGCACTATAAATAAAGCCTCAGTGACTTGGGCTTTTAATTCTGCATAGGGAAGTTCAAATGCACGCTGTTGTTGATGGTGAGTTCGGTGGCCAAGACAGCTGGCTTGTAGTATTGACCAAGTCAGAATAGGAGCTCTGGAAGAAAGTCTGACCTGGTGAGGAAGGAACGATCAAGGGTAAAGGCATTATTTCAGGAGCATCAACGATGATGTTAGGCGCATCCATGAAAGGAGCTGAATCCAGGAGAGTTTCAAAAACTAACTCTTGAATTGATGACAGAGGAAGTATCGGCTGTGAGTTGTTTAAGACAATTGCTAGCCTGATTTCAGAGGTGTTGGTTACTGTTTCTGGTAATTCCACGGAAGAACTAGACACTGTGCCAGACTAGGAGTTCGCTCCTGGAAGGACTGTAGAAGAGGTTCCGTTGCGCAGCCCAACTCATCTGCTGGAAAATTTGAAGATCTTGATCAGACAAACAGTTGAGCAGCTGTTGGTACTGCGACTAGTAATTTGACATATGAGCTGGATGAAAGGGAGATGTCAGGCTTATATGATAGTTGACATTATGCACTCTGAAATCAATTAAGCTCCAATTTTGGAGAAATTAATCTCAAAATTAATAGGATAAGCTTTCCTGAGGAGTCTAAGAATGATATGAGCCAAGAGGTCATGAGAAGAAAATAACAAGGGCGTACATAAATGGTCATTCTTAATTGGGCTGCTAAACAAACATAAATGTCAAGAGTTTCCTGTCTAGGATGAGGAGAATATTAGTAATTGAGGACGCTGGACCAAGAATCTTGAATATGACAGCGGGTCATATGCCCTGATGGGGAGAAAACTGGATCCTGAGATAAATATTGTCATGAGTAATTAATCAGCCTGACACAACAGAAGATCATGGGGAATGCACTCTGAGTAGGTGGTAACGAAGAGGAAGAGGAAGAGAGCCGCATGCCTAGGTTGTCCTGAGCAGCGTTGAGTACTGGTTATTGTACTCCACTTGAGCAAATGAAGTATTTGACCAAGTGTCCATAGTTGCGTTATCTTGCCTCATTCCTTTTATTTCTGGAAATCTAGACAAGAAGGGGGATGTGTTGGGATTTTTGCCCATATTCCCAGCTGGCTAGATTATCAGGAATCGTTAAGGGGATAATCCCCTAATGCGATGTGAATTAAAAAATGGTTGACCTTGGGTTTTGGGTAACTATGTTTGGGGGATTTTAGGTTATGCGCCTAGTCAGATCCATTGGGGATTGATCCGGACAAATGCTTAAGATCTCATTGGGGAATAGTTGCCAAAAAATAGGGATATTTGATATTTGATTAATCATCAGATGTACTGATTGGGATGCTCATGTTTCATCATCAACTGATTGTGAATTTAAGGAGTAAGTCGTGAGGCGAGTGATGCCATCTGTAACTAGCAAATCTATCAGTTGGTTTGTGACCTGCCTTAATGAGTAACAAGTCCCATTACCTAAGAAGGTCACTTGCCAAATATGGTTGGTTCGCTTGGATTGATAGGAAAACTTTAGGGACACGTTTTTCAATATTACTGTTTTAGGTCTTGAGGGTGTCCAACCATATAATCCTAGACAGGATGGGGACAACCATTGATGCTGAGATGAGGAAGGGTGATTCAATGGCAATGGCTACCATTTCATCAAAGAGGTGTCAACTAAGGGTTGAGCGCCAAATCTTCATTATAATTTCCCTAGAGTTCACCAATAATAAAAAACAGTATAACAGTAAAAAGTAGTTCAAAGTATACAATAGATATCTCAGCATAGTACACTTTATCAGCATCCATTGTTCTATTCTTTCTCAGGGATATTATTGCTGTATGTATAAATTGGGAGACTCTTTAAAGAAAGTAGTAAGGATCTGAGCGGAGATCAAGAGAAGAAGCAGAATGAAATTGGGGATTGCTGCCAACTGTGTGTCAAACCAGAAAAACTGTAAAAGCGAATCTAAGAAAAGATCAGGTTAGATGATATGAGGGAATGAATCCCTATTTTGAGACATCACAAGTATTTTAAGAGGAAATATTGGCCAAGCGTTGGGCTGAGATCTAGGACTTCCATTTAACTATGGATGAATGTCATCATACTATTATAAACCACTTAAATCAACTATCATACAACGCAGAAGAATGCATAAAACCAAAACCTGTGCAAGCAATAGGTTTATAGGGGTTATTGTCCGAGAATAATCAATTCCCATAAATAATACACCACAATTATCATTTTCTAATGCAATGGTGGGGTAAATAATTAAAAGTTCCCAAAATTGGAGGGGTAATGCAGAATATGCTCCTCGCCTTAGCTGAATGATTACCAGCCATCTTATATTTAGCTTTGTGAATCAAGTCTGGAGTCATTTTTATATTCTCATAAATCAAGAGGAAATAAAATTAACTAGGGAACCAATGTCAATTATCGCCAGGACTTTAACCTTATGTACATTACCTCTACTCAAACAACCTAAGATCCAAACAGGGAATTAAAAGCTAGTAAATTGACATTAGGGATCTGTAGTAAAGCAAGTGGAGGATTCTTCTTTGGCCAAGACTGGGGCTGTTCAATGCATTAAAAGGCTTATCTGTTAATGCTGGCTTTCCAAAGAAGAGCTGACCGCCAAAATTTGTTTGGGTAACTGACCAACTTAAAAATAAGAAATCTGATGATCTTTATTTCCTTGAATAGAAAGAGGTACGTCAACTTCTATAGGTGCAACTAGCACAAAACATCCCAAGGTGATGGTAATAGAGCTAGAGCTAGAACAAGGGCCTTGAGGCACTTTTTTGCCGTCAGCATAGGGAGCCTCTTGCCATATACTGACTGATCTTGTGCCAACTTACATCAAAGGATACAACAAAAGTCTACATTGCTTGGTTCTCTTGCAATGGGTGCAGAATAATTCAGGTGTGGGAGAATTGGGGATGTAACAGCTAACACTTGGGGCTTGGGCTTATTATTGTTAAAAAGAGGTGGCCCAAAGGTTTTATGTAGTTTGGCAGAAATTTCCAAGATAGCTTCCTTGATATTAAGGAAGGACGTCACGTTGGATTTCACTGCCTTAAGATAAAGTAGAAATTAGGCATGTTTTTAAATGCTGAAAAAAGCGGTGTTAGCATCATTTAACGTAAGGCAATTTCCTGCAACCAACGTTTGAGCCTTGAGGTGGAACGATGTGCAAACATATTGATGGTCTCTTCCCATTTATGACTTCTCATAAAAATTTGTTTTTGGTTAGGTAAGGTTAAATCGTTCCCAAAATACTGAAGCAGGGCATTCTGGCCTTATTCCATATATGGTAATATAATTAGATAAGGGACCAAAATTCCTTGAGCCATGCAACTAAGACAGTTCTTCAAATGTTTAAGCCTTTTTTTATCAGTCGCTTTTTCCTTAGAGATTTTGTAAAATTATAAGAAAGAGAAGATGCTCCCTTCTCTGGGGACAAAAAACCTTGAACGAGGGTATAAATGTACCACTTGGGGGGTTTGGAGGCTGAACAAACATGAACTAACACTGGGATTGTGTTTTCACCTAATGAAGTTGTAGTATCTCAGGAATACTCTTGAGGATAAAATGCATCCACTTGAATTCATAGGTTGATAATATCATCAATTTCTAAACCTACTTGATCATGAGTGGCACAAAGAGATAATTTTGTGGCAACAAGTTGTTGTAACTGCCGCATTTCATTTTTTAACTCAATAGTTGCACCTTAGAGTTCAAGTTGTTGCTGCTAGGTGGCGAGCATCCATGCTCCAACTCATTTACCACAACAGGTAAGGCTGCCAAGTTCCCAAGGCGTTCATGATGAGCGTTTAGGGAAATTTTAGACGAGAGAGGAACTCCATCTTAAGTGATTTGGGCTCATTGGAAAATGCTTCCTAATTGGACATCAAGGTTTTTACCTTGCTAAATTAAAGTCTGAAAGCTTAATCAGGGATTCCTGGATCAACACTAGGTCCTGGAGGTCCTCTTGACTCAGGGGGTCCACGTCCACCATTTTGTTTATCACAACCAGAGGGTCCTTGCTCCCAATGTCCATCACAACCAGGGAGTCCTCATTCTCCATCACGCCCTTCATAATCAGGGAGTCCACGCTCACCAGGCACTCCTTGTGGCCCTAAAGAATGTGTGCTAATTTGGTCTTACTTACTTCATAGATCATTTCCTCCAATAAATAGAGGCGTTCGTCCACAGAGGTGATAAAGTTATTAACTTTAGCTTGTAACTCAATTGTACAATCTAAAACCTTATTATAAATAATAATCTCTAGTTAATTAAAACAATCAGTGATTCTGACTAAACAAAATTCATGATTCCATAATCTAGATGGGTTAACACGTCTTGTATCTCATTAAAGAGCTGATAATTTTTAAATATAGCATTTTGTTTTTCACTTCTGAATGGGAGGCAGATTTGTAGAATTGGAGGAGCTACAAATGTATTGTATTAAATAACTGCAAATGGTGGATTAATTCCTTATGATGAATCTGGTTACTTGGAGTAGATTGTACAAGGTGGGATAAACAAAGTGACGCAGATAGCGCTCCATACGACCAGCTTCAACCTGATCTACATCAAGCAAGAACTTTCCAGCCAACATCATCATAGGGGTCAGTATTCCAAGAGTCCATCTTCTATGATCTTGAAATCCAGGGAAAAAGGCCCAAAATATGAGGAGCTGGAGGGCTTCAATGAAGTTTAATAGTGTAAGTGATATTGCTCCGTGGATGGAGTGTGGATGGTCATATCCAATGATGGGTGAAACATAATGTCATGGGTCGCTGCTGTATTTCAACGCGCATATTGATTGCACAGTCACTGATATGAGCGGCTTCACTATCCAAAGCGTTTTCTGAAGCTGAAGTGTTATTGTCCAAAAGCTATTTATTTTATATTTTCACCGTGAACTCAGGGTAACTCTTGCAGGGAGCACTAGTTTTTCAGGACCAAGGGGTTTTTACCACGTATCCCTTATTTTTTGAGGCTTAGGGACCCAAAGCTCCTGGGTGTTGAATAATAAGTTTTACTTATCTTGGTCAAAAAGCTTTTTATAAGAATACCATGCCTGGAGTGGTAATTACTAAATATATGTTCGCCCCTTAGTACATTGAGATAGGCCAATTTTACTTAAAATGGCAAAGAAGATAGTAATCTTTATTTGCTTATAATCAAAACTATATGGGAGTTTAAGGAGGTCTTTTTCAGTAAGCTTCTAGGCTTTCCAAACTAAGATTTAAATTTGTTTCAAATCAGATTCTATGCATCAGGCTGGTCATTTTGGTCAAATAGGATTTTCTCGCAGAATGAGTTTGGGTAGAACCCCTAGATTAAAAAGATTTGGGGGAAATAGTCGACCACATAAGTTGAGGTTGATCCCCAAAGTCATAAAGCTGTGATTTTGTTGGGGATTATCCCAGAAAAAATGTTTGGGCTATCTTGTCAAATCATGAGCAATCATCTTCAGTCAACACATCTAAATCTCCAATTTGGGCAGAATCTAGACACACTCTGCAGCATCTACTGAGTCAGGTAGCTTTTTCATTTTTTTCCTTTGAGGTAGAATATCGTAAAGGCAAAGAAGAAACATGGTACTTGACAGGATAATAGTAATCTTTCTTTCTGGAATATTTATTATCCAGTAAAAGATGAACTTTATATTTGAATAGTGATAAGTATCGTTCTTTACTAATTTATGAATCCTTCATATTTTCTCATAGATTGCGTCCCATAAAGAATATTATATCAACTGATGTCTAGGGCAACTGTGGGGGCTGAAAATTTTAAACTTGCCAACTTAAATTGGCAGAGATGATTATGTAAAAATCGCGTTGATGTTACTTAGACCAGTGGTACTGTACTCTTGAATGTATTCAAGTTCTGGGGAATATCTTAATCTTCTTAATTAGTTATGATGAAACAACATTGATAGGTGATTCATATCTAAGATAGCCATGGCTCAACCATTTGAATTAACACTTCTACTTTGGTAATGGTTCCTCCAAACTTCAGTGGAAGGCCTAATACCTCCTTGAGGTGAAATAGAATTGAGTTCTTGGGCAGTCTTGGGATACTTGTTTTTAATTTCCAGCAGACTGTGGACGCTCAAGGTGGGTCAGATCAACAGGCCATGGTACTGATCAGCATTGTTGGCTGTATCAATTCATCTGGGTACACCTGATAACCTGACTGAGGTAAGTGTTTTTGGGAATCTGAATGTTGTCAATATTTTTGGCATTCAAACAGTCCATAATGGTGAGCTCAATGGGTGATCATAAAACGTAATAATCTGTGTCCTCGTGACCACCTTCAGAGTTGTCATCAGATTCATTCTCAATGCACATGAGATGAGCAATTGGCAATCTTTTGCTTTCAAAAATTTGGGTCAGCCATTTTTAGAGGTAACTGACCCTAAGCTAACCTTTCTTTTCCCTGCTCAGCAAGGGAAGGGTTCCTTTTGTAACATATACCTTGGTATGGATATAACTCTTACAGTACTTACATCTCGGATCTTCCTCCTTCTTAGGCTTTGCTTCATCCACAGTAGACAGTATGAATTTAGTGGAGGCTTTTTGTAGGTTTCTGGTTTGTCTAAGTCGATTATATCGTGCAGGGCTTCTTTAATGTCTAAGACAGAGTTGAAGCTTCTTTTAAAAGATGTGAAGTTCATGGTTAGTTCAGGGTTACAATGTAAATTAGCAACAATGGCGGTTACAGCATCTTACAATGTAAGCATCTTCGATTATAGCAGCAATTGGCCTCTATATAAAAACGGTCAGAATGTTTTGGCAAGGGTTTTATTTTGGCACAGAACAATTCTCATGAAGGCATTTTTTTTCAAACTCAAGCTCTACTTTGACATGAATTCCTTGATGTGCGCTATTTTCACTTCTCTCCTTGTATGCATATCGCCCATATGGGTCACCATAACCTCTTGAGACATACAGCTTAAACAAGATAAAATATGCTTAACCTTTTGGTGCTCAGTAGCACCTTCCATTGTGGCTTCATAGACATAGAGGAAAGATGTGATACTTCTTTCGCCAGGTGTAAGATTGTCCTTGAACGTAAGCCTAAAAGTAGTAACCTAAAATATGGTGATGACATGCCCTCCTGGGAGCTTCAGATTTTAAAATTGATTCTTACATCAATCTGTTTAACTTGAAGGTTAAACTAACATATTTGTCCTGTAGAGGATTGAGATGTTGCTCCATTTCCTCCAGGGTGTCTTGGCATAACATCCAGCAGATTGATTCTTCTTTAAAAAACTTTTAAATCTCCTAGTTTTTAATGCTGATGACCATATCATGAATTTGTTGGCGAGTGGATGAGTGGTACATTTATAAAAGCTTGCTCTCATCTTCTAATACTCCAATGAGCCGATTAAAGACCCCTATCATCTCCTTGCATTTGGTAGTCTGAGGAGGATTGTCAGTCTTAGTCTTTAACTCTTCTGTGAGAGTATTAAGGTGTTTTCAGTTTCATTGGTTTAACTATAGACTTGATTAATGTCCTCCTGACCGGGTTTTTTCTTCTCAAGTCGCTCTCTAATTTTTTTATTACTTATTATTTAATAAAGTAGATGACTGAGTCTCACTGTTCACTAAATCCTGTTCATCCTAGACTACATGTACTATGATATTTTGTGACATTGATTAAAGTCTCAGAGGTGTGATGAGCCTCCAGCTCATCAATACGACATAGTGCTTTCTTTATCTAGGCTTAAGGATGGAGATCTGTTCTTTCTCCTGGTACAGCTAGTAGAAGCTTGAGCTGTCATTTCTCCATGAGCTTCATTAACTTGTCATTGGAGCTCTTTGGCAAAGGTGTCAAGTAATTGCTTTGTATATTCATTTAACCAATGTGTCCTTTGAGAAACTCTGCAGCTTCTTCAACATAATTGATATCTCTGGAATCAATAGTCTCCATTTAGTTATGATGATTAAAATGTAGGGACAGGTCATTTTGATAAAACGGCAGTTGTCTCCTATACTTCACAATGCTAAGTATAACTGCTCGTAGGCCATCTATAAAACCCCTTAGGTATTGATATGAGAGTGAGTTTTCCTCATTATAGTCTTTTAATAGATGCACGATATGATAAAGCTATTTGTGTACAATCACAGAATATATTGAAAGAGATTTACATTTGACTCATAACTCTCTGGGAGAGAACTGGAGTCATACAGGTTTATGTGAGTTCTGTCCACAGTGGATGACCTTTTGTAGTCGCCTCTTTCTCATGGACTAATGACTCCACAAACTGACTCTTTAACTCCTTCATTAGAGATCCAAGTAAGACGATGAGATTTAGGATTCTGCATAGTATCTCATGAAATTTTTAAAAGTGAACATGGGTGGACAGTAATTCAATCAAATTCTTCACCATTCCCATTGTGCACCCAGTAGGTGACACTATCAATTGAGTTATCTTTCATGGTTTAATAAATTAGTTGCAGGTTTCTTTAAGCATCTGCTGAGCCCTGTAATTAGACCATCCTTTTTGGCTTCCGTTTTTAAGCTCAATGGTGCTATGCTAAGAAGTTTACAGTCAATACTTGAAGCTAACTAAGTCGCAAAACAAGTATAAATTTATTTTAAAGGGTACCAAGGCACAGATTAAGTACCTTCAGATATAGTATCTGCCCTTATGGTAAGTATGGCGAAATGGACTTATTAAGTCAAGTAACAACTCTAGATATAAAATTAATGACGTGATTTTTATTTTAATATAAAATAGGGGTTTTATATGTTGTATTTAACAATATAAACCCCAAATGGAAAAAGAGCTAAATCCAAAAACGGAAAATCTGGAAAAGAGATCTGTCACGCAATGTATAACAGATTGTATAATGCCTTTCTAACATATTTTTAATAGGGAAATAAATGTTGACTACTCAAGTCATATGAGAGTGGGGGTCACTTAGGCTGATCTTTTAAAACTTCTTAATTCTTACCCTTTTTGGGTTAATCTTAATTTTCTGCCTTAAGTGCCACTTTAAGTAGTTGTCAACTGACCTTTTTATAATATATTATTTCTATAAGGCGGGAATTCATCTTGAAGTATTATAGTCTTGATTTGGTCCCTCAGAGTTTTCCTTGAGTTTATTTGAGCTATGCAAACTTTCTTTTTTCTCGTAATTTATCAAGGTAATTCCTTTAACACCCTTAACAGGTATAGGTGATAATTTAGTTGAGAGAGTCAAAGGTTAATATTCTTCCCATAATGTCTAATAGATTTTTTCACAGGATATTTCATAATTACCCTTTCCTAACTGTCAGAATCCATTACCACCATGACAACATTATAGCCTTGAGACATTAGAAACCCTTGATGAAGTCTACCAAGAGAGAGGTACATGGGAGTTCTGTTTTATTTGTGAGGGTGTAGGAAACCGTTTTTACTCTTTTGGTCTGATTAAAAAATTTTGCACATATGTAGAGATTTAGGTTTGGCTAAACATAACAATTCAATTTCTATAGCAATAATACAAGTGCTTCATAGACCTCATCACTACCCTCCCCGCTCTCTGTATCTCTCAGAAGATTTACTATCAATATGCCATCTGAAATTTAGCCTTTATTTATTAAAGATAAATCTATGCTTTTATAAACCAGTTTAACATATTATTCTGACCTCTGGTGGATTGATCCATGTTAATCCATCAATTATAGGTCCAAAAAAAGTTCCAACCTCTCAAATGTAAATTGCCCTTTAAATCTGACAAATATGACACCACCAAATATTCTGAAGATACCCCCAACATGAAATATTATCCACCAAACCATTTCGCTACGCTGGATGCCTACTAGCAGATCAAAATGTAAAATCCTGGAAGAAATGGAGGCTGCATGGGAAACAATTTGTGAGCTGTGACATATACATCGGAATTAACCCTGTATGGAAGAGACAGATGCGGCAATATACACTACAATTTCAAGTATACACTTTGGACTTTTGTTTATATTTGTGATGACAGATCTCCACGCTTGCAAATACCCAATGAGACTTCAGCATACTTAAAGAATATACATTTGATAGGATAATTAATATTATAGTGAGCTTTACATTTTTTGAGGTATACTGTCTTCAAAAAGTTTCACCTAATTAAGTGCAACATCAACTGTAATAATCTCACTCGACTATAATCCAAATTGCAACATTCTAGTGCTCACTACAAGGCACTTTCAACAACCTTATAGAAGCAATTGAAGACTCAATAATTATGAGCCAGGATACCAATTGTTTTGCCATTGATTTTAGGGACAAGTATTCGTCCAACCGATGGACTTGTATGAATCCAACTGGGACTACTTTCAACTCAGTAGTTTGGACAACGAGGAGAGTAATGCCACTCCATGGAACTTATACACATAGACCTTTGATCTCCTAGTCTTTAGTTAGGGTGGCTAACATACCCTTCAAGCAAAGCAAGGAGCTTGAGTGGCCCCTCCTCAGGTACCATCTTTCCAATGAGGTCTTCAAAGAAACCCATTTGGGATTTAGGAACTACAGGAACCAAGATTATTTGTATGTGAGTTATTGTTTATTTCAAGAAATGATGATGTCCTCCATACCAAAAATAATACCAACTCAGGCGCAATAAGCCAAACGATCAGTCAAAATATCCATCCATCAATATGACAAACTATAAAACCCTACCTTGATATTAAAATGAGATCAGCAGGAAGTTAATTTCACTGAAGCTCAATGCCAGGACAACCAATTGCTGTTGGATCAGCTAGATGGTACATTTGAGAGGTGCAAGCGATCATCACCCTCAGCCAAAACCAAACAAGTGACGCCATTGCAAGTAGATGAGCTCACCAACCAGTTGAATGCCAATCTGGCTTGCATCATTGGAGAGGTGCTAGGCCAGCTTAAGGCATCCTCCCAATGGGTAACTGATGTGACCCACCACTTCAGCCAGGTAAAGGAGTATCTGAAGGCAGAGGTGGTGCAACACGCAACTGCGGAAGCTGCTGGTCAGGAGGCCCACACTCAAACTGGTTGCACCATCTGGCAACTGGTAGAAGAATTGAACTGACAGTTTTCTGCCTCTCAGGCGCAATGGTTGACCACTACTGCCCGATCTAAGACCTTGAAAAGAGCAATGGGAGGGAGCTAGGTAAGTTAATATGGGGCTTTATCATGGCATGACTCAGGAAAGCCCATGAAAACATGAGGAAGTAGCCAACACCAGCACCCATATAGGAACTTTTGAAGGGTCTTATAATGGACTGGAAGAGGTGTGGGATGAAAGCTAGTGACTGTGATCCAATCTGTTCTTGCAGGTGCTTCCACTATCTTTTGGGGTGGGATATGGACAAGAAGGGGGAGGCAATAGTCAGGCGTATTGTCTGTCACACTACTTTCCTACAAGGAGGGGCGCTGAAAACCAGGTCTTAGCAACAAGGGTGGGCCAATCCTGATTGGCTGGGTTTCTGACCACCTGTCCAGCGGTACCACAGGGACACTGGTTGTCCTAAAACCTAGATAGCTACCAGTATCTTATGTGAGCTTACCCTGGTGCATCAAAAGGCAAGAGAACTCATGTACCAAATTTATAGACTGACCCAAAAGGGCTGCAATGGATTCCACATAAAAAGGGCCTAGTGAGCAAACTTTGTCACAAAAAAAACGGAGAGACCAACTCCATTAACAAATCAACTGCAGAGGTGGCCCCTGCTGCACAAAAGTCTCCATCCTCCTTTGAAGCAGTGGCCAATAGTGGATTTGTGGTCTGAACCAAGCTTTTAAAGCAGGGAACTCCAGCCACTAAAAGATCTATAACAAAAATAGAGGAGAGCCTCAAGTGCGTTCACGCTGTGGAAGTGAAGACTGGGTGGTCTAAGGAGATGCTCATGGTCAGAGTGATTGAAGTGTGCGTGTTCTCCCCACTTCATATTTTACGTTTGGTTCTTTGGTTAAACTTATTACTTTCCAGTCTAAGCTTCAAAAGGAACAGGTTTCAGCTGCCAGTTTGAGCACAAAGAATGAGGAGGCCATATGTCTTGATATTGGCATTAGTATGATAAAGTTCATTCTTAGGGATGCACCACCTGTTGTCACTAGAGGGGCCATTATATCTCAGCTGAAAGGCTTTGGCAGAGTAATCTCCTTTAAAAAATAATAAGCTGATAAAGAACTTGAAGAAAAAGCAAGATAGATTAAAAAAGTTCGCCATAGGATCTGGGGAAAGGGTTTTTAAGTTGAAAATTCCAAAGTCATATGGGGAGTTGCCTCATTCAATCACTGTGGGGACCTGAAGTGTCCCTGTGGTACCGCTGGACAGGTGCATCTTGTGTGGTGAGAAGGGGCACATCAAAGCCAAATGTCCTCAGGTTCAACCTCCTGCGGCAGCAGCCAATATTACCGGGCCTAGTTAGGTGGCTCCATCCATGAGGCCTTCAGAAAAGGAGCTGCTAGCGACCAGAATGGTGTTAGATAAACTAGCAGAGTTTTCAGCCAAGGCAAAAAAGGTGGCGGCGGCTGCCAACGCCAATCTGGAGGCGGTGACTGAGGCGCTTAAAAGTGCCATAAAAGTCAGAAAGGAGTTGAATCAGACCTAGAAGGCATGGGAAGCTGTTAGACTTCAAATTGAGCTAAGTGGCGCAATGTCCCAATCTTAAAAAGATAAATTTGGAAAAGTCTGCTTCCCAAATGGATAAGGAGCTCTCCATCACTCAATCGCAAAGAGGCGGACAACCATCAGGGATGAGGATGAGACAGAGAGCACAAGGCTTGTAGGGGAAGAGGTGGAGATGAGGGAGGTGCTGTATGCTAGCAATAGTGGGACAGTGCCTTTTAACCCAATGCCTCCAACTGAAGCGGAAAGGTCTGCTGAAGACCCTGGAAATGGGAAGATTCCAGAGGCCGCTGTTACCTAGAAGCCACCACCCACAGCCCAGTCTAGTTCTGGAAAAGGGAGGAAGAAACGTGGTCCCATTAAAAC